>NQII01000470.1:673166-728417 GCA_002778355.1 Clitarchus hookeri
GTTCTGAAACTGTGGGCGTGTGTCTCCCGCCGCCACTTGCCGAAGATGAGACTCTCAAGAGCTGCCTTACGTTTATTCGGTAGCTGAAGTTGCCCGCGGGTGGTCAAAACCGGTTACGGAACCGTGACACGTGGCTGTGGAATTTGCAAACATCGACACCTTCTAGTGCAGTCTGTATCAGATCAGATGTGTTTTTATTGTCTATTCGCGGTAAATTCACACTTTTTAAATCAAAGCGTTGAAAAATTAACTCCATGTATTAGGTTTTTGGTTGTAATCTAAATATGTCATGTGTCACAAGCGTTTTGTACGTGTAACAAAAAATAACTTATTCATTTTAAAATTCAACTTTTAGTTATATTTTATATACAAATGATAACATTTATATGAATAAAACAGGTAGAAAATAGGTGGATTGTTAATGCCTAGTAAGAAAGAGTGCAAAATGTAATTACACTGAATGCGCACGAATGCGGTGCGCTGACCCTTTGGTGTAATTTTCTAGAATCAGTTCAACTTTGTTTGTATGAGGCGGAGTAATGTACTGGAAGTATAACTACAGCATGGCTTCAGAAAAGTTGGAAGTATCCGTAAATGGACTGCAGTAAACTGAGCACTTTGGAAAGTCCCGCTTAAGATCTACGTGCATGCACATTGTGCACCATATGTAACATTAACATTGTCATGGGCGTGAACACTTTATCCATGCGTCGGTCAAGTAAAGCTGTAAAATTATTAGAAAAATATTATTGGAAATTTTTAATTTCTACACTCATGCGTAAAAAAAAGCAAATTTCAGTATTCACAAATGTTTACCTAACATTTTATAAATAAGTTAAACACTACTTTCCCTCCGCCGTTGCCAACTTTGCTAGGCGCTGCAGCCAGCGTGCTCGCTAAAATATATGCGGGTAAGGGCAGTGACTATTTTAAAAGGTTGATTTCAAAAAAGCCCAATTAATCGTGAACACTCCATAAGTAAGGGAAAATATAGCTAATGACCTGGAAAGAATAACGGGAGGTGGTTACCAATAATACCAATATGAAAGTACCTCTGGCAAATTCGAAAACCGTTCTTTAGAAACTATATATTCAACTCAAGTTGTAAATATTCCTGAATAATTGCAGAAATTTTGTGATATCCACAATTTTAAGCGTATTTCTAGTTAAATGGTAAGTTGAGATTGCACGGAAACAGATAAAATGGCTAGAGGTTTGCCTAAATGTCACACTTTAAAATTTAAATAAAACGATGCTTTAGTGTTTTACTAAAATATTATCATATTATGTTTATGAATTAAGGAACTACCACCGTCTCTGTTATTGAATCATGTTCCGTGCACAATGTTCCGAGTGTCGGTCGTCAAATTTTGAGAGAACTAGGTGGTGTGGAATAGCAATGAGGCATCAGTCTATTCAGAGTCACGTACACTCACGATAAATGTGTCGCAACATTACCTATAAATCTTCGCCGGCTGTAAAGACGCATCTCCATGTAAGCAGACAGTTAACAGGCTCAGATGGGTTCTTTTGAATGCCGAAAAGCATTAAAGGGATCGATTAAGGCCAACAACATATACTGTTAGCGGTTGTAAATTTGATTGAATATTGGAAATGGGACATCGGATTGTAGACTACCATTTCAGGGCTATCAAACTGCGCNTGCCTAAATGTCACACTTTAAAATTTAAATAAAACGATGCTTTAGTGTTTTACTAAAATATTATCATATTATGTTCATGAATTAAGGAACTACCACCGTTTCTGTTATTGAATCATGTTCCGTGCAAAATGTTCCGAGTGTCGGTCGTAAAATTTTGAGAGAACTAGGTGGTGTGGAATAGCAATGAGGCATCAGTCTATTCAGAGTCACGTACACTCACGATAAATGTGTCGCAACATTACCTATAAATCTTCGCCGGCTGTAAAGACGCATCTCCATGTAAGCAGACAGTTAACAACAGGCTCAGATGGGTTCTTTTGAATGCCGAAAAGCATTAAAGGGATCGATTAAGGCCAACAACATATACTGTTAACGGTTGTAAATTTGATTGAATATTGGAAATGGGACATCGGATTGTAGACTACCATTTCAGGGCTATCAAACTGCGCNCGGTTGTAAATTTGATTGAATATTGGAAATGGGACATCGGATTGTAGACTACCATTTCAGGGCTATCAAACTGCGCACTGAGAATTAAACACGACCCAATATTTTTAAAAGAACACATTAATGGCCGTAAGTCACATTACATCTGTATGATTTACCTATGAGGGAAATTTAAAACAGAAATACGAGGCATGAAAAAAAAGCTTACATTGCGTTTTATGATACTGTATTTGAAATAAAGCCAAATCATTTCTTGATTTCTTGACTTTACATTATGCGTGGTTCCTTTACAGAGGCTATACGGGAAAAAAATATTATTTCCATTACAAATCAAACTCGGGTAGTAAATATTTATTTGTTCGGCGAAGGTAGCACTGCACAATAAAAATATAGAGCAGGCACAGTTATAAAAATAATCAATAATCCCGAGTTGCAACTACTTTCTACGTTGACAGTAAGTTTCTTCTGCGTCGTACAAAAATACCACACAGTCTCCTACAGATTGTCTACTATATTTCTCTAGTCATATAAATTTTTTTAAACATTATACTAAGAAATTTTTTAATTTATTTTTTCTAGTTTTTTTGTTCCTTCCTCTTTCTTACTGGTTTCCACTCCAATATTTTCCACATTTACCTTCCTGCCTCTATCAAGTTGGCTCTATATGGCTTACCACGTATAACGTTTTAGGTGTAAGCTACACTAGTATGTGAGCAGCNGCCTCTATCAAGTTGGCTCTATATGGCTTACCACGTATAACGTTTTAGGTGTAAGCTACACTAGTATGTGAGCAGCTTCTTGGTTAGTGGGGAGAAATCAAACAAGATGCTTTTGATAAACACCAGTGAAAAACACAGACACCAATTATTCGTATCGCATCTGCTCTTATGACGTCGTANAAGATGCTTTTGATAAACACCAGTGAAAAACACAGACACCAATTATTCGTATCGCATCTGCTCTTATGACGTCGTATGAATCAATATGTTTACAACATTTTAACAGAAAACATTCTACTCCCCATTAAACGTAACGCACGAATTTTCAAGTGTTGTTTTAGCGTAGTTACAGCTTGATTCGCTGTTAATCAACCCGTTTGGTCCCTAATTCAGTGTTGCACCCATGCAATGTTTATATATGCGTCGTACTTATGTCGATAAAGCTTCCCTCAGCCAGCGAACAACGCGCTGCGAGCTTGCTGTTAGCATTAGTATTCACAAACGAGAGGTGCAGAAACTTCTGCAAATCAGATTACTCTCACGATAAAAACACAGCACACTAGTTCCTCGTTGTACACAGACAGTACTGGTCTTGAAAGGCTGTGCAGGGTTAATAGAGCAATTTTGAAATCGAACTTTGAAAAAATGTCACTGTTCCTACCTGCATATATTTTAACGGGCGCATTGACTCGCAAGCGCCCCGTGAAATTGGTAACGACAGAAGAAAGTTAGTTATATGTGTAAACGTTGAATTAAATGTGTTATGTAAACATTTGTAAATACTGAAATTATCTACTTTGCTTTCTGATGTTTTTTATGCGTCTAAGGGCAAGAATTGAAAACAATTGCAAAATATTTATTTTCATAATAATTTCAGTTTCACTTGATACGACGCATGATTAAAGTGATCAGGACCACGGAAATGTTAATGTTCCGTGCTAAGGGAGAATACACACTGTGCATACAAGTATATCTTAATCAGGGTTTTAAAAAGTGTTCCATTTTACTGTGAACAGCCTATAGTATTCTTTATGTGCAACATTTCCTTGATCGTAGACATGGAGACTGAACGAAATGAACATATCTAAAAATCAACCTATGAAAAAAAGATAACCTTACAGCGANATCTAAAAATCAACCTATGAAAAAAAGATAACCTTACAGCGACTGCAAACAGTTCAACGCGAATACTGCAGACAGTATGCTCCCAGTTAAGTTGGCGGGCAATGTATGAGAATATTAATTTGTTTGGTTTTTGTTGATTCATGCTCGCAAAGTTAAGGCTTGGTATATTATTAACAAATATGAGAGATCCTAACTTCTTCAAGGTTTGGCCTGTTCGACACGTGCACTAAGTCATCTTTCCCATGACAATATTAATTTTTTATATGGCAGAATGATGGAAAATTAGGATTAAAGTACATAGGATTTTTGAACTACCGTTAGTACAATTTAATTTTGTTGAGGTCAGGTCCCAACCAACTAAGCATACGCAACAGTGGTCCGTTAGTTTATTTTAAAACCAACTTACTGTAAGCATATATTTAATATTTAAATTTAAGGAACGGTTCATTGTAGATTTATATTTTGTTACAAAGTATTGAAAAATTAACCTTCTTGGTTTCCTTCAGTGGCCAAAAACGTTCATGATTTGCGGTGTTAGTTAATCTACCACAAACTATTAGTAATAATTTTCTCTGATTCCAGTTAATATTTACTTTGTACCAAACTTTTTTAATTTTATTTATATTTCCAGCACTGCAGATTATTTTGGTTCACTGCCAAGACAGTGGATACTCAATTTTCAGAAGGAATTTCCATTCTTTTAAAATTTATCCCCCATTACTTTCGTTTCACCACAACATCAATTTCGAGTATGTTTTGTGGACGTAACGCCAGCCTTAACTCATTTAACACCCAGACGGATTACTTTTGTACATGGAATAGACAACAAAATAATAACACTTGCTTGGATTGTCGCCAACACTGCGGAAGCTAACACAGATGCAGATCTCTGCGAGAAAGTTGAAGCCAACTCCGAGATTCACTTCTCCTCCCGAAGTTTCAACTCTCTCTGTCTCTGTCTCTCTCTCTCTCTGTATTTCTATCTGCTTCTTTCTCTGCCTGTCTCAGTCTCTCTCTCATTCTCCGCTCTCCAAATGCACATTACAGAAGAAGTCGAGTTATTTCGGGAAACAAATGCAGCAGGCACAGCAGCGACTCGGGTTCCGGGAATAAGAGGGAGGTTCCGCTGGACAGACCGCGGCTCCCATGTCGCCGACGGAAAACAAACGAATGGGAGGGCAGACCAGTTCCTCAATTAGCCGGCGCCAGAGCTATAAGGCCCCTTGCTGGCGCCCGCATCAACTGGGAGGAGGCCAGGATGTGGCTGCAAAGAGCAATTCTCGCTATCCGCAGTTTTCCCCGAAATTTGTGGAGGTTTACAGTCCCCCAGAACAAATGACGTGGCCACGACATTTGTTAGCTAAAATGTTTATCGTGTTCGCGAACGTACCGAAGAAGGGAACCAAAGCTTAAATTGATCACCGTAACTTCGGATATTTTTATGGTTGAATCTGGCCGTATAGTTTTCGTCAACTTATTTGTGATTCGGTACTTTTCATGAGAATTACACCGAATTTTATCTCTGCCTTCCTCCAACCTTTCCGGTTGTCTGTCGCCATCCGGTGGCATACGTGACTCGTCGTTGGTTTACTTCTTAAACCAATAAGTTCATTTTTACTTACCATTCAATTTCAAGTGTAACTAGAGTTTTTTTTTTCATCTCTCATACGCTGACAAAAAACGTCTTGTCTACTCTGCATAACGTTGCTATAAGTTTTAAGTAATGACACTTAGTTTAATTTTTCCGTCAAGTCTTTCTCCTTTCATGTGCCATTTCCGCAAAAGGCATTACGAGGTTTTAGAAGTAACCAAACGTAATGCCTCTGAAGTTACTGTTCGTGACTGATGAGAACGTCCCTGAAGGAATTTGCTTTGGCTTGACACTAGCAATCTTTGGACACTGGACCGACGTTTAAACATTGCATCGCACACCTCTGGCTAAGAGTTAACAACTGCATACCACCCCAGGTTTCCCTGAAATTGTCTTATCCCACCACAGCCTCACATCTCCCACGTCTAGGGTTGCTCCCATCAGTAATGAACTTGTACAGAGTTCATCCTCGGATAACGGGTGGTGGAGCGCGAGAAGGAAGATGAACACCAGAAGTGTACGGTCAATGTAGGCTATTGTTCCACAGACCTTGATGCCAGAAGTTGGTCCTGTATGTCGCTGCCGTATACACTCTGGTTGTTGCAAACGACCGTCACTGGCGTCAAGGAAGAATCTTCTCTCATCACTAAACACAACTTCGCGTAATTCATCCCTCTGATTGCGTCATTAGCGACATCATCCGAGGTGGAAGAGGTGATGAGATGAGAGAGGAAGCTTGACGAGTGGCATTCTTGATCGTAGCCCAGCGTCCACCAAATTGTTGGTGATGGTCTTAGCAGACACCCTGGGCGACAGTGGCACTAATCTGTGCAGCGGTCGCCGTGAGATCAGCAATGGCTGCTCGTCTGATGCGGCGGTCAAGGCGGGAATCTGTATGCCACTGCCGTCCAGAACGAGGTTGACGAGCATTTGCACCATCGTTAGACTACCGGCACAACCAATGATGCGTTGGTGTTTGAAAGGACCATTCAGCCTCCCTCAATAAGCGCACAAAAAGACCTCGTCCAAAGTCCGTTAATTGCACTATGTATGGTCGTATATGCCGTAATGGAATGAATGCAATGCATACTACACACAGGACGATGCTTGAAAGAACAGACTACTCTTTAACCGAATTAACTACAGTTGTATTGGGCTCAATGGTGTTATGCCTACTACGCGGTTTCTACTCTGTCCACAGCACAGCACTGTTTATCATCTCATGTACTGCTCTTTATCAGTTCCTCATGCGCATATGGTGTTTCTACAACACCGCATTAGTGGTTTTCATTTTTTATTTTCCACCAGTGTATATTAGTTTCACAAATGACTGTAATTGAGTGACACAGTATAGTATGTAAGAAATAGTTGCATAGGACTTTTGTAGCACTTATATTAATCAAGACATTGACTGTGGTTCTTTCATTATATTAAGACTTCCATCCCTCACGACCTAATAATGACCTGGTGCCTATAACACTACTAATAACTACACAAACCCTGGTAAGTTAGTGGTCAGTGGACTTCTTTGTGCACGTCATATATCTATATTTGGAATTTAAAAGGCGAATATGCACAGCCGTCTGTACGAATAAACGCCAGAAAAGTATTACTGAACGTGGCGTAATTATTGATGCTCACAGGTTTAGTAATTCACCTGTTTGTAGCAAACCACAAAGAAACTTATAAAAAAGAAAACATAAAGAGCTGTTTATTGTCGGGCTTTTGGAGTCAAGCGTGGCGAGTAATTCAGTACCACGACGTTGCAATGTTTTGAAGCATTTTTTTCCATCATTGTTAATTTTGTTCTTTCTAACGACTTTGATAAATAACATGTTTCTTCTAGTAACAAACCTGTTCGTAAGTCTTGCAGTGTTTTATCCTAAACAACATAGTTATTTTACTAATTTTTATTTAAGTTTTAGTCTTTAAAATATTACTGTTAGTAAAAACATTATATAAGATTTACAAAACAACATACAGCAATGTGAATTAATCGAAGTGAATAAGTGAATTAATAGGAAGGTCCACAGCATTGCTGTGCATTGTATTCTTACTCACATATTAGAAACATAAATAATGATTTTTTAAGTATCCTTACCTTACACTTTGATGATCCCGATGGTTTCATCAACATGTTGTAGTTGCTTGCTTATAATATAAAATAACTAGAAATTATAATATACTTCCAAAATAAATTAATAGTAACTATATAAATTGGTTAAAAGGATAAAGCAGTACTATATTTTCAGTCTTGAGCACAAAGTAGACCGTTTTATAAACAAAGGAAGTCATAAGAACAGACATTTTAAAACTATATCAAACAATTCCGTTGGCACAAACAAATAAAGGGGAAGACGGAAAGGATCATGAACTGCAGCTAAGTGTAAGGAAAGTAAAATAAATTTATTTATAGTGTAACTTTGTATTGTTATAGAGCTGTACCAGAATACCTATGCCTTTCATAATAACATTGCTACTTGCTCAAATTTTTTATCTTCAAAGACTTAAGACTTGCAACTCTTCATCTACGTATATTTACAAATATGAAGACATACGTGTACAGTGATAATTTATGTCAGTTTTTTCGTTATAATAGGAGGAACACGATTTTATTTCTAAAATGTAAGACCTACAGAAATATGTGATGTAAATAAAACATTAATCAATTATATTCATGACGTAACGGATTTCAAATTCTTTAGAAATGTTTTGCAGGGGAGAAAGAGATACAATAATGAAATCTGTACTTTTTCACTAGCTCGTCCTGGCAACTTGGTGAACTTCAACGCCCGAAATATCTTCTTCTGAATAATGAATGGAGTGATACGTAAGTGTTACCTTTTCTTTACTTGAGTTACGGAAATGTTAATATTTAGATAATTGTCAGGTGTATTCACACATATTCACATGCATCCATTTAATTGGCCTAATGCAGTGGCTCTATATTTTTGCGTTACGCATTATGGCCACAATGGCGGCTTTGATGCTATTACTGACAAATGAAAAAAAAAACTTAAATATTATTGTTTGAATATTACGAAAAAACATATACATGGGAATATCTTTAAAAATATTTCTGTAAACACATACAGTGCACCTACACGAACAAAATGGTTTAATCACTGAGAGTAGCTAGAAAAAGGGCATTCACGGAATAGGATGCAGGATAAGAACACATAGACACACGACCACCATCTTGGATTAAGTCACAGCCGCCATATTGCATGTCATGGTCGCCATATTTGATGGTGTCACGACCGATATCTTACCCGCGTCGTCTGCACCCACTGCCATATAGCCAGCATCGTCTGATAGCATTACACCACCACCATCTTGGATTCCCCCATCTACGCCGTCATTTTCGTTTCTTCTGTTGGCCATCAGAGCACACCACCATACACCCATGTTTCCACCACCGCTCGCCAGAGGGGCCGTCGTCTCCACGTCGTTTGCTAGAGAGCAGCATCATCGCCGTCGTCCGTTTTCCCCACCGTCAGCTAGAGCATGCCACCGCCGACCACCACATTCGCTTCCGTAGTCTGCCGCTAGGTGCAGCGCTTAAAGACGAAGTCCGGTGCGCAGTAGGCAGGACCTTCGCCCTTACACACGTGTTATTCGACACAAGTAGAGTTCAAAAAATGTCGGCCGTGCGGGATCGTTCTGGTTCCCCTTAGTTCGGTAGTAGAGCTACTTGACCAAATGACTACGGCGACATCTAGGAAAGGAGGATGTTTAATGTCGAATACATATATAGTTATTACCATCCCGGAATTCGGAAAAATGTGGAGAGGCCCCGACTTTATGTTTAATAACCACCATTGCATGGTTAGGAGAAGAAATAAATTAAATACTCGCATTGGCCTATGCACTCCCCAGGCAATAAACTTGTTATCACTAAAACTAGAATGTTTCTTGTTGAATACATATAGAAAAAAACTACAGGCACCGCGCGCACGTACACTTCTATATGTGTACAAGATATATATATATATATATTAAAAATTAATAGCACTTATTCTGGTCGACATGAGTGCTGGCAACTAATTAAAAAAACTACATTCCCATGTAACCTGCATCCATAAACACACACAATTACGCTTCGATGCACATCTGCGGTGATCACGCGCTCGCACTTCTGTATCTCCAACATGTCCGTGCAGTCGAGCATGCGCACTTCTGTATCTGCAACTTGTCCGTACATTTAGTGTGGCATGGAGTGAAGTCGGCCCACGCATGCTAGCCTAGAGTAGAACCACGCGCATCAAGTACACCTTGAGCCCACTTATAAGTATAGTTGGTTGTAATTTCCGAACGGTTTAATATACAGCCATCATATTCATAATTTAGGCAGCACCCCCGACGACGAAAAGGACCGCAGGTTAAGTACGTCCTAAGCCCACTTATAAGTATAGTTAGTTGTAATTTCCAAACTGTTTAAGATACAGCCATCATATTAATAAGTTAGGCAGCACCCCCGACGACGAAAAGGACCGCAGGTTAAGTATGTCCTAAGCCCACTTATAAGTATAGTTAGTTGTGATTTCCAAACTGTTTAAGATACAGCCATCATATTCATAATTTAGGCAGCACCCCCGACGACGAAAAGGACCGCAGGTTAAGTATGACCTAAGCCCACTTATAAGTATAGTTAGTTGTAATTTCCAAACTGTTTAAGATACAGCCACCAAATTCATAACAGAGGCATCACTTCCGACGACGAAAAGGACCGCAGGGTCAAGTACACCATAGACCTTCGTATAAGCATAATTGGCTTCTATCACCCACAAAAGCTATAGTCAACAAATTCATATCATAGGCATCACATCCAATGACAAACAAGGTGGTAGGAACAGGCATACTTTAAGCCCTCTAAAAAGCATAGTTACCCGACATTTCCCACCAACCGAAGCTACAACCAACAAATTCATATCACAGACATCACTTCCAACTGCAATCAAGGAGACAAGGACAAGTAGGCCTTTAGCCAAAACAAATGATTCCAAAACAGCTGGATATTTTGTAGTGGCGTCCAATCACAATGTTTAAAGTTCTCCTTCAAACTTCAAGAATTATTTTTTGACTTAAAAATGGCTCAAGTGGGTGCTTTCATAAACAGTTTTAGCCACAGATTTTTGTATACAAACAATTAAGAGTTGTTTTCAGAAACATATCATACTTTCTTCTTATAAGTGTGTCTTTAAAATAAACAAGTTCATTGCTGAAAGTCACGTGCAGGTGAGACGCCGGCAGAGAGAGAGAAAGAGAGAGAGAGCATGCAAGTTGAGCTCCTTGTGGGTACAGGTGACGAAGCTAGTGAGGAGGGAGCAACAGTTCGCCTTAGAGTTCACCCGTTTTGAGGACTCGATTGCGCATAATAATTGCAGTTAGTCGCAACCCTTAGTAGGAGATACGGTGAACAGTGCAAGCATTGTGTTCTTACCTTCGCTTTCCTGGAGTTATTTGAGGCTCACCAGGTCTTTCTCTCTCTCTCTCTCTCTGTTTGTTTGGGAATTTTTTTCAATAGACGCCTTACTTACTTCCGTGTACTTTGCAGCTCTCTCTCTCTCTCTCTCTCTCTCTCTCTCTGTAGCTTTGTTAATAGGAACCAACAAATATTTATTCCTTGTCTCTTCATCACAAGCTTATACAACACTCCTGATGACTTCTCTTTCCTTGCTGTGTATAACTTGTTTTTACCTCTTGAGCCGTGTGCTGCTCGTCATTGTTCACAGTCCGTCACTAGTGCGAGGAATGAGGGGTAATGTGCTTTGTAAGGAACGTAACACGGCGTGGAGGCGTGGCCATTGTCTTCCTAAACCGCTAATCCCCTTTGCCAAAGGCCCTCCCCCATCCCTACGCTGCGAGCCATCACGAGTCTTGGCGACAACAGTACATTCAATCTGGCGATGTCATCATACCAAGCCTGTACACACCTGCAGTGATTGGGAAAGAGTTATACATTTATTCTTATTCTTAACAGAATCACACACATACATAATATTTCATTCAATAAAGCAACTAGCTCCGAGTTCATCAATAATATAATTAATTTCTTCACTGACAGAAAGATAGCCGGTTATTTTGCAATGGAACCAACATGAGAAGTCTACCAACCAAGTGATAGGGGTCTTCAGAAAATAAGTAGCCAGACAGCACGACTTCCTTCGCAGAAGGATCGCGATACATGTCTGCATGTATGTTCTTCTGTGGCGAGCATGTAGCGAGATACCTCTGGACCAGGGAACTGGGTTCGANCGATACATGTCTGCATGTATGTTCTTCTGTGGCGGGCATGTAGCGAGATACCTCTGGACCAGGGAACTGGGTTCGAATCCACGTTTCTTCTGTCCCATCTTCAAGTAGTCCTCATCTTTAGCAACACGTTTACACTTTTGCTTTGCAGATGCTGACACTTCATCATCATCCACAGTAGAATATGTACATTTCAGTATAGTATTCACAACATCACCAGCAGTTCTGGAAGCAGCAATGCGTTCTTACCCTCCTGACTAGTTGTAACATCTTCGTTATTTCACTGTACATGCTAGTAGTATATGTTTGCTGTTTACCACTTCTGTATGTACGTATGGCTCACACTTCCCGTAGTAAATTTATGCAACACTTTTACTTCCTTCAACGTCTACTGCTTTGAAACATGATTTAGGCCCTGGTAATGATGTAAGCGCTCGAAACGGCTGCCTCCAAAGCATAGAGTGTTTTACCGTTATGGACACACCACATTCCAGGAGCTGGTGTAAGATAAACCGGGAGAGAGCAGCAGTAGCAAAAGAAAAAAATAAGACATCTCCAACACTGAAAGCTGAACAACTGTAAGAAGATGAGTGGTCGAATTGTCAACTTCGCAGGCTAGACAGTAATCTACCTGATAAAACAATATATTTCAGTCCAGTAACCATGCTGCTGTTTGCACCACATAGCCAGCAGTCATCTACTGAGACAACCCGAGACAGGCAACGTGAACCGATATGTAGTGCGAAAAGTATACAAGTAAGCATCACATAAAAACTGTTGTTTTTCATCTACGAGCGCTGTGGTGGAAAGCAGATCGTAACACCCACATTCATCTACCACGATCGCGTACGCTGTTACAAAATGGAGACGGAATAAATGGTTAAAGACCTACCAACTGTAACACTGACTGCACCTACAACAGCCAGGGACCTTGTAGATTCCCTACATACATCACATACATCACGGAAGCAATGTTACTACTGTGGAAATACTTTTAGTAAAAACTGTAACGCACGACGGCATCAAAGAAGCCATTGCATGTTCAACCCTGCACACGAGAAGTACTACTGCGATAACTGCGATGCGGTGTTTACCCGCAGTGATAACCTGTATAGACGTAACAAGAAGTGCAAAGGCAATGGTTGTCGTTCGTCGGAAAGTGAGTACAAGTATTGCGGCAAGACATTTGTTAACAGCTCCAGTGTCAAACGACGTGAAGATAGCAACCGCCCAATTGCCATCACCTACAAGACTTACCCATGTGTTAACTGTAGTGTGGTATAAGTGAATAAGTGTGGCTTAAATGCTAACAGCAGGAATTGTTCTACAAAAACCGACACCATAACTGTTTTGCTCGAATTATGAATAAGTTGAGCGTGTTTCAAATATTATTATGTATTCTTTTTATGTCAAGTATTTAAAATAAAGGTAGTATTATTCATCTATTTTAACCCATGCTTATATTAGTTTCACCTCCATCATACAGACCTGATACCTTTTGCCATCACTAGAAAAAAATTACCATATTTTGTCTAAGTCTGAAAGATAATTAATATTTCTCTATTTTTTCAAGTCTCGAACTCAGGTCACTACACATACCTCACCTTAGGAGATTAATTAATTCTAAATATCAGCCACATTTTAATGAGTGGACTTGAGAGCGGCGAAATTTAATCTTAGTCGACCTCTATATGACAATGTTTATATCGATTTGTAGCGGAATGATACTCCGGCGGCTGAAATGAGAAACTTAAGAGAGGNCCTCTATATGACAATGTTTATATCGATTTGTAGCGGAATGATACTCCGGCGGCTGAAATGAGAAACTTAAGAGAGGTTTCGAAACTGGCAAAGCATGGATTACTTAATACCTGAAGTGGTAAAATACAATGTCTGAAGTGGCTTCGTGGCTGATCTGAAATACAATACTAATGCTGGGCACTGTGCACACTGTACGTTGCTCTGAATTATACTCCTGTTATACCCAACGGGCTCAGGTACAGGAGACCCGACTGCCCACACGCTGTACAAGGTACAGATAGAGATGCCACACTATACTGCACTGTCTCAGCCACTGCGTTTCTAGCCCATCACCCAGAGTGAGGTTTGTACTAATCTGGTCGGGAAGAAAACGACATTCCTTTTGCGAATGAATTTGGCAAGGGTCATTTTTTAAATAATTTGCATAAGTAAATTCTAGTAAAATTCTTTACAGACTTACAAAACATATGAATTCATCTTTCATATGACCGGGCGAGGTGGTGCAGTGTTAACTCACTGGACTCGCATTCGGGAGGACCCGGGTTCGATTTCTGTTTTCCATGGTTTCCCGAAATCACTCTAGGCGATAGGACCTTAACAAAGGCCGTGGCCATTTCCTTCTCATTTCTTCTCCTCCCCGAGCAAATTGCTCCGGCTCCAGTGACCTCGCTTCCGACGAGACGTTAAGTCCAACTACCTACCTACCTTCTTAATATGCAACATAAGTGGTAAATGTCTGATGCTTCTGGTAGTACGTGCACTGCTTTTTAAGGTGTTGTGCATTTTGCACAGTCTGTTTCAATGCTTCATTGGAGGTGACTATTCCTCTTGAAGGCATCCTGTACCTCTGTTGACATTGACATACAGGGGATGGACAAAATAATATGAACACCATGCAATATAGTACATTTTGTTGCATGTTGACAACACTGCTTCCGTGTAAATAATGCGACGCGTATGTATTGCACAGTTTACGTGCCAAGTCTTGCAGATTATATTTCAGTGTATTATACGCTTTGTTCCGCGACGGTTAAAACAAGTGATCGGTGAAATGTGTAATCTCTCAGACTTCGAAAGAGGGCAAATCATTGGTGCTCGGTTAGCGGGAGCGTCTGTGACGAAAAGAGCTGAATTGTTTAACGTTTCACGAGCAACAGTATCCACGGTAATGATAGCATACACAAAACATGGTAAAAAATCATCGGCGAAGAGGAATAGTGGGCGAAACCCAAAGTTAACTGACAGAGACCGACGAACATTAAAAAGAATTGTGGCCAGACAGCATAAAACTACCACGGCAAAAATCACAGCAGAACTCAACACTCACTTGAGTAATACTGTTTCGACAAAAACAATACGGCGGGAGCTCCACAAAGCTAACATTCATGGAAGGGCTGCAATTGCGAAATCCTTTATAACGGAAGCCAACGCTAAGCTGCGAAAGAAGTGGTGCCACGATCATAAAACCTGGACACTTGATGATTGGAAGAATGTGGTATGGTCCGATGAATCATCGTTTACATTGTTTCCTACAAACGGCCGGGTTTATGTATGGAGAACCCCAAAAGAAGCCTACGATCCGGACTGCCTGCTTCCTACAGTCAAGCATGGGGGAGGTTCCGTTATGATTTGGGCGGCTATATCGTGGTATTCAGCTGGTCCTCTCATTCACATCACTGGCCGGATTACTGCGAATGAATATCTCGGCATCCTCAATGATGAAGTTCTTGCTATGACGAGCATATTGCTGCCAAACACTTCCATATTCCAAGATGATAATGCGCCCATACACACAGCCAAAAAGGTTCAGTCTTGGTTTGAGGGGCATTAGAATACCATCAAACATCTTCCCTGACCAGACGTTAATATAATTGAACCGTTATGGGGAGTTTAGAGCAGAGAGTGAGGAGCAGATTTCCATCTCCAACATTATTGAAGCAATTGGCGGATGTTTTGGTACAAGAATGGGACAACATTTCGTTGGAAACTATTCATACACTCTACGAATCTATTCCGCGAAGGATTGCAGCTGTTCTAAAAACAAATGGTGGCCCAACAACTTATTAATAAATAAATATTGTGTATATGTGAGGTGTTCATATTATTTTGTCCATCCCCCGCATATGTTTGAAAAGCTGGAAGCCAGCTGTTACCCTAACTGGCTACACTCCAATTACACGAATCCTTGGAATGTAAATGAAGAACGCATATTTTATTCCATTTCCACTAGCAGTATGATGTAATCTAAATCTCAACTTGGAGGTGTTGATCGCAGATATTATTATCTGAATCCTAACTCTTTCTTCATGAAACACATTTTTGTTGGACACAAAATAATTTCTAAAATGAGAAGCACATGAAAAGTATGCAGTTTTTTACTATAATAACTATATAATAGTACTTTCAGTCATTTTCATTAAAATCTAATATTGTCAACAATATTTGTAAGGCAGTATCGACTTATCTCGATAATTTAAAATGTAAAATACATACCTTTGTTTTTCTATCTATTTGGTGTCTGAACTCAGAAAAAGAAATGTTCACATACCTGAAACAAACGAACAACAAAAATCACTTTGCATTATGCCTTTATGGGCAACATGAAGATCGCATAACATAAAAAATTACATGACCACTACACATGTGCAATATTAAAATTTTAAGTCATATATATAATATATAAGCCTATTTAGTTAAGTTACGAGAGCAGTTGTATACTTGTAATGTTAAAAAATAAGAAACTGCGCACATTTTAAATGAATTAAATTAAGTGCTCGGCATACAGTTAACAAAATAAAAACAGATATGTTCCAAGATACTTCAAATACACTTCTTAAGTTAAGTTAGTAGTAAAACATTATACGAGTACGAGGCCTTAAAACTGAATATAACTTGACAAGAAAGTGGAATCGTCCGTACAATTAATACCCCTGTAAAGTGATCTTAACGTGATTAGCAGCTGCAGCCGCCAGTACGAACTCAAGACGCGAGCTTATTAATGTTGAACGGGGAATAATTATTTATGCTTAACAGGTTTTCTGTTCTTATTCGTGCACGTTCTTGACATAGTCCATTCACGGTCACTTCCAACTTTTCTGAAGCCCTGCTAAGTTCACCTTCCAGGATATTCCTCCGCCTCATACAAAAAAGCTTAACCAAGTCTAAAAAATCGCACCAGAAAACTATGCAGCGAATTCCTGCGCACGTGGTGTAATAATATTTTTCATAAGAACTATTTTTTACTATTCATTACTAACACACCTATTTTCTCTCTTTTTTTTCATTAATATTAATTATAAACGCAATATTATAATCCATAAATAGAAAATAAGTTAAAGTTCAGTTTGGAAAAAAAATAAGGTACTTGTTTTGTTAGCAGAAGTACAATACGCTTGTGCAACACGACTTATCTAAGAAACAAACAAACACACCATACAGTGGTGATTTTTTTAATGTATGTTTGAATAAAGAGTGAAGAACCCGCGAATAGACTATATCTGCGCAGCAGTGGGTTATCTTGTGGTGAAACGTCAAGAAGACCAAACAAGCCGAAATATTCGACAAAAATCGGACCTATGAATACTCCTACGTTTGGTAGAGTACAACGGTAAGTTTTATTTACTGTACAAACAGTTGCCGAAGATTTTGCTCGGCGTCAGAGAGTGCTGCAAATCATTACATACAATCCGCCGCGAGATGGTTGATTTTGTATTCTACAGAAAGCCTGCAGCCGGTAAGACTAAGGTCACTGTAGAGAAAGCTGCTCGTCGTTTAAAATGAACCAAAGCATGCTGCTGTTAAACTCCGGAACAATGGATGCATATCTGTGGCGTGACAAATCACACTACGTGCTAAGGCGATCCAGTGGATGGATACGGGTGTGGCGAATGCCAGTGGGCGTCACTTACGAGATTTTGCTGTACCCACTATGTGGTTCGGACGTGGTGGAATCATGGTACGGTGTTTTATTTTGCTGTACCTACTCTGAAGTTCGGACGTGGTGGAATCATGGTACGGTGTTTTATTTGGCTGTACCTACTGTGAAGTTCGGACGTAATGGAATCATGGTACGGTGTTTTATTTTGCTGTACCTACTCTGAAGTTCGGACGTGGTGGAATCATGGTACGGTGTTTTATTTGGCTGTACCTACTGTGAAGTTCGGACGTAATGGAATCATGGTACGGTGTTTTATTTTGCTGTACCTACTCTGAAGTTCGGACGTGGTGGAATCATGGTACGGTGTTTTATTTTGCTGTACCCACTGTGAAGTTCGGACGTAATAGAATCATGGTACGGTGTTTTATTTTGCTGTAGCTACTGTGAAGTTAGGACTTGGTGGAATCATGGTACGGTGTTTTATTTTGCTGTACCTACTCTGAAGTTCGGACGTGGTGGAATCATGGTACGGTGTTTATTTGGCTATACCTACTGTGAAGTTCGGACGTAATGGAATCATGGTACGGTGTTTTATTTTGCTGTACCTACTCTGAAGTTTGGACGTGGTGGAATCATGGTACGGTGTTTATTTTGCTCTACCCACTGTGAAGTTCAGGCGTGGTGGAATCATGGTACGATGTTTTATTCTCGACGTGCTCATTGTCAGATGTTTTAGTTCCTGGGTCCATGAATGCAAATGCCTATGAAGATATTTGTGACAATTCGGAGCTAACCATACAACGGTAACAACTTGGGACTAGACTTCATTGTCAGAATGATGCTACACCGCTCCACTGAACTCCTTTGGGATGAGATGCAGCGTGACTTGAAAGCCAAAAAAATGGTACACCTGCTTATATCGTGTAGGGGCCCCGCGAGCACGCAGAAGTGCCGCAAGATGACGTGGCATGGAATCGACTAATATCTGAAGGTATGCAACAGGCATTGAAATGTGCGCCGATTTGAGAAAGGGTTCCACGTCTGTCACGTTTAATGATTATCGCCAGTCGTCGTTTGTCCCGTTCGTTCACGATCTTTTTCCGGCCCCAGCGATGTCGAAGATTTGATATTTTACCTGATTCCTGATATTCACGGTACACTTGTGATATAGTCGTACGCGAAAATCCACATTTTATCGCTATTTAGGAAATGCTATGTCCCATCTCTCATGCGCCGACTATAACACCACGTTCAAACTCACTTAAATCTTGATAAACTGCCATTGTAGCAGCAGTTACCTATCTAGCAACTTTGCTAGACGTTTGTTGTCTTATATAGGCGCTGCCGACCACATCGCGTTACTCTGATTGGTTCCATACCTCTGTTATTTGCATACGCACGCCTATACCAGTTTTTTTGGCTCTCCAGTGTAGATAGGCCTACTTATTTGTAGAGCTATAGTACTAGGAGTGCACTATACACTATAAATAGCAATAAATGGTGCGAAATAAGTGGCAACCAGTGAAAATGGCTCCACTAGAAATTAGCTGTAGCGTAACATACTTATTATTACGGTGGCAAATTTTCACAGATTTAAATGTCGCTTCGTAGCGTTGTAAAATGACGGACACAATATTTCAAAATTTTCAAAGCTATTTTTAAGCAAAATACACAGTTATTACAAAATTATGAAATATGTTCACGTGGAAACGACTGCTGTTAGTTTGGCGTTGTATTCTGTCACGCAGCGTCAAGATGGCGGATAGAATAATGAGTAAAGTGGTAACCTTGCAAATGCGTGATGTAATATTGGGCCTTGGTACGATCCCATCCACGTACACAATTATTTACCAATAATAAAATAAATTTGTTTTAGTACCGACGAATATACTTTCCATGAAATTTTATGTAAACATACTTTCCATGCAATTTATTGTGTACAGCATATCAAAGTCTCCCCACTCAACCACGTATTGCTTGATTTTTAAGTCTGTAAAATATTATGCTAATTAAAAAAAATTTAACAACACGCTTTGTTTGGAAGTTTCAAGATCTCTAGGAGCTTTCATTATGCATCTCAAGCAATAAACTTCCTGCATTAGAATAGTGATCTTAGTCACATACCTACTTCAACCATCGTGTTACTGTTCCCGGCCAACATGTGTATTCGAATAAGGTGGTTAAATGTTTTATTTTAACGTTCTAGCGTAGTTTATATTGATAGTTTTTATGCTTTTGTATTTCAGATTACACGAATGTGTTACTCTGTGTACGAACTGAAATTGCTTCATTTGTACTTGACAAACCTGAAGAAAACTTTTGCAAAACATGTAATTGGTTGCACATGAAGGATGTTCGTTGGACTATAGTCGCAGTGTAAAAAGACACGCGTGAAATCTGGCGTGGTTTTCTGTACAGCCAGCGTGTATTTTCATCCCATACTTCCTAATAGGCCGGGAGAAATTTAGTAACTAAGACATCTCTGTGATGCAAAACGTTTTCTTGAGGAGAGTATGTGGAGCAGTGTGCAGTACGGCGCTACTCACGAGGAACAGCAAGTCATCTTTAACAGAAGGAAGCAGGCATAAGGAACAGGATGACTAATACCAGGCCCGCCAGACGAAGGAACTAATGCAAGAGCGCTCATCCGTGGTGAAAGCAACGACCTGTTAAATGCAAAGTGAGAGGGGAGTCGCCCAGTCGTCAGGACAATTACAAACCCAGTTTTAAGTCGGCGCAAAGTCTGGTCCGTCATTATATACATATGTACGTAATCTAAATGGACTTCTTTCATATATTACGTCAGTCTTAAATTCATGACTTGAGTGGAGTGGAGTCGAGTTGAGTGGAGAGATTTGGGTGGCTCTTAACATCTTGGTCTTGAGAGCCGATGAGGGCGAAACGAGGTAAGTATAGTGCAGCGAAGGAGTGCAAGGGTGACGGAGAGGAAATGGGAGATCCCCGAGAAAACCCGTCGGCTAGCGGCATCGTCCGGCACAATTCCCACATGCGAAAATCTAGGAGCGATCCCGCCGCCGGGAATCGAACCCGGTTTGCCTAGGTGGGAGACGAATATTCCAACCACTACACAACCGCGGCCCCTAAATGATTTGAATCTTCATGTATTTTAACACGTGGCATCAGTGTTACCGCAAATTCAAAAAATTTTGCACATCTTGATATGAAAATGAGAGTAATATTCAACAGTAAGCGATTTAAGATACAATATTTTACTGTACATCAGTGTNACATCTTGATATGAAAATGAGAGTAATATTCAACAGTAAGCGATTTAAGATACAATATTTTACTGTACATCAGTGTAAGTCACTGGTGCGCATGTGAAACTAAGATGGTAAAGTAATCCGAAGGCTTTCACTGTCATCGATGGCTCAGTTTTCATTTCTGAGTCTGTTGGATTCGAACCAATTCAGGTTGAGAGTTCACCATAAATACATTCTACTTCATAGATCTCGCGTTATTGCTAGTCGGTCATAATGGGAGCTGTGCAAGATTTTTTATTTTAAAATTATAGCTTTTTCGTTCAATACATATAATGCAATTAATGGTAACAGGCTGTAAACAGTAGGGCGTATTACGTAATATTTCTTCACTTGTTTAGGTATTTATTATACCATAAATTTTGCAGGAATATAATCTCACTATGCTTACCGAGAAGTACGTGCAAGATAAATGCCATCACTTCAACGTGGTACTGATATATACATATATGTATAATATACACGCATACACGCATACTTATATCAAAAAAGTTGTTGAACTAGATGAGAATAATTAATCAACCAAGGTCGCATGCGACCCCCGAGTAGTATTTGTGCGGCCCACATGTGGACAACTAGAAAAATAGCTCTGTAGTGGCAAAGTACGAACCTTATCCTTATATGGTATGCAGTTAAACCAGAACCGCTACATGCGTTCTCTCGCATATTCGTCTCTGTCACACCTTGTGCGGCTGGCAGTAACAGGGATTGACGTGACAGTTCCTGCACTATTAAATGCTTCAGATTGACCATACTTGTCACTAACACTCATTCAAATGTTCGTTATGTTTTTGTAAAGGATTTTAATATTTCATTTTGTAGATCAATGAAATATTATTGATTACAAAGATGTGTAGATTTTTGTGTTTCGTATTTTCAGAAACGGCAATGTTGATCAATATCGTTGTGAGTTTGTAATTAACAGCCAGATAAGAAAAGTGCTAATGGTAATCATTTAAACAATCATCATTATAATTTTTACAAGACGCATTTACCAATCAAGTTGAGCTTTCTGTCTGGGCGCGTACCTCCACATAACAGATTAACACATACCCAGCCCTCGGCTTGATCGTGTTTGGACCGTCGACTTAAGATGAGGTAGACAGATTATTCGTCTTCTGCGCACGTACTCAAAATTTACCTATCTCAAACGAACACAACTGTCAAAGTCACATTGCCAACTGTGATGAACGCGTTTGTTAATATCTTAATTTTAAGAAGACAAGTCCTTTTATATCTACAAAATACTTTTACAAATTTGAATATATTATAATTTCATTAAAAAATTGTCTAGAGAAAGTACAAAAATATCTTAAAGCATTTGTTTACATGAATAGTGTTCTCACCTTAAATCCTACCAACGTCGTTTATGATCGTCGTAACGGCAGAAAGGCAGTCCAATGTTGGAACATGGAGACTAGTTCTGCGCAGCCAGCGAGATCACGCTAACCCATTTTAAACACCACCATTTGGACAATCCTGTACTAGATTCTCTCGACACATTTTTCGTACTATATTGACAGCACTGCTGCAAAGATACAACGAAATGTGCGTTAACTTCACAAAACGAGGAGACAATCCCTGTCGGCGTTATCCATCAATTTCCCCCTGAAAGCAACTTTTTTTTGACAGGTTAATTATAGTGCAAGACGCGCGCTCAGCCAAGCGAGCGACAAGACCGTAATGGGAAGGGATTGGACAGTTAAAAGGGGCCGTGGCAGGCCGTATCGACGGGTGCAGCTAGTCTCGCATGGTCAGGCTCGTAATGACAGTGGTCTGGATGAGTCACCTCCCCGGCGACTGGCACAGGCAAAACAAGCCCAGCACCACGTGACTGCCTCCCCACCCTCTTATAGTCTTCAAACTTTTCGAATCAAACGTTTGAAAAATCATCCCATGTATGACGTGTTTGGTGTTCTTCATATGTCATGTATCACAAGCCTTTCGTACGTCTGTTAACATCAAAATACCTTAGTTTGTATGAAACTGAACTTTTATAGGTTTTTCACGGTAAACTGAGCACTTTTGAAAGCCCCGCCTGAGATCTGCTTGCCTACCCGATATGTACTCTTCCGCTATATGCAATATTAACACTACCAAGGGCCAGCCACTTAGTTCCTGCGCCACATTGGTCAAATGAAACTATAAAATTAATAGACAAGGAAATAATTTACAAATTTGCTAATTATTACACTTGGATGCACAAAAAAGAAAGCAAGAGAAATTATTTCAGTTTTCACAAATGTTTTACCTAACACGTTTACTTCAACGTTAAGGCATGGAACTACTTTCTCTCCGTTATTACCAACTTTACAGGATGCATGCCACTCAGTGGTGCGCCTGTTAAAATAGATACAGGTAGGGGTGGTGACATTTCTCAACGGTTAATTTCAAAAATGGTCAATNGCCACTCAGTGGTGCGCCTGTTAAAATAGATACAGGTAGGGGTGGTGACATTTCTCAACGGTTAATTTCAAAAATGCTCACTTTTTTGTGAAGATCCTGTACTTACATTTTATCTATAAATTATAATATTATTTTTATAGGCCTAAGTAACATCAATAATACAGGAATAAAATAGGTGTGTTGGCAATGCCTAGTAAGAAACAGTTTTTATGAAAAATATTACTACGCCTGAGTGCGTACGAATGCGGTGCGCTATACCTCTGGTGTGGTTTTCTAGATACAGTTACGGTTTTTGCGCATGATGCCGAGGAATATCCTGAAAGTAAATCTCAAGCGGGCTTCAGAAAAGTTGGAAGTAAGCGTGAATTGACTATACAGTTATTTCACAGCAGCGGCCCAGCTACACTACACGCGCACAGAAAAAAAAAAATCAAATTTAATGGTGCGTGGTACATAAATCAACGCTTTAGAGGATAGCTACATTTTAAAGTTTTATGGAAGCAAGAAGTTAGAAATATAACTAATGAGCCTACTTTCCTCTACATGGGCGCAAATAACTTTCAATTGAGATCTCAAAAGCTTAAATGTTGGGTCGGCATTGACGTCTCGTTGACAGCAATGTCATAAGAGATTGAATCAGAAACCTGTGCAGTGTGCATTCATAGTGGTACAATTACAAATACACACGTGACTTTACCAGCACTCAAACCCAGAAACTCTCGCACCGTAAGTTAGCGCGCAACCTACTGCATTACGGTGGTAGTATTCGGAGCAAAAACTTGGATGTAAGCAGCCTAATATTTTTGATAGATAGGGTTTATTTACCTGAAATATTTACGTGGCTATCATTTAAATATAAGTATTCCAGAAAAATTAAATAACTCAAGTTTACATGGCCTATCGTAACGCTAATTTGGTGGAAATTGGTTCATTCGGTACCGAGATATGGCATAAAAATATTATTTTCTCAATAGCCGCTATGATACGAAAATGCCTAAAAAGAGGTTCTGTATACAAAGCTTCTTTTAGATACTGTAACCATAAAAAATATGGCTGAATTTGGTTAAATTGGTGAATATATATGACAAACTTATCTAAATTATTAATATGGCCGCCAATTTGAAAATTAGTGCGTGATACACTTAAAATATATCAAATATTTGGCCTTTTGGCAAACTTTTGCAGGAAACGTTTGATTGTTGCCTGAAACAAGAAATGAAATTTTATTTATTCATATTGCGCTATCTTAACAAAATACCGTACAAAAGAGCCTCTGTGTAGACACATTTAATGGTTGGAATATATACTGACAGCATACAACGTTAAGTTTAAATTGATTAAATGGTTTCGAAGATATATTATCCTAGGCTAAAATGTCCATACGACTGCCATTTTGAAAATAATAATCTGACCCTCTTAAAACATTACAGTTTAGATCACCTGCCGTAGTGCTAATTGTTTGCTAAGTTTGGTAGGAACCGGTTGTTTGTTCCCCGAGATATGACAAAAAATATTTTATTTATTCAAGTGACGCTATCTTACAAAATAGTTTGCAAAAGAGGCTCCATGCGTACATANTGACAAAAAATATTTTATTTATTCAAGTGACGCTATCTTACAAAATAGTTTGCAAAAGAGGCTCCATGCGTACATATTAGATGTCTGTAATTTACAGAATGAAACCCCGCGCCTATTTTTCCGTATCTATGCAACAAGCACACACTACTACCCATTTACAAAACATCACCTTCGCTGTAAAATAATTCTCTCTTGTGTAGACGCGTCCGATGCCGCGTACGTACTCGTTAACTGAACATTCGACGCCGTTGTCAGCCTGCACCAATCAGCGTCGCGTACATAGAGAATCGCTACAAAACAGCACATGCGCGTTGATTTCTTTTCGTCAATACAGTAAGCGGTGACTCTATTTTTATGTCACATGAAGAAACGCAATGGTTCAAAGCGGGGCAGATGTGTGCTACTAAGGACGCAATCGTCACGTGCAAACGTATCCGGTAATCATAGCAATAATATGTTTCAACACAATAAACAGATTTGCATTCTTTGAAACGTGACTGCTTCTCAANATCCGGTAATCATAGCAATAATATGTTTCAACACAATAAACAGATTTGCATTCTTTGAAACGTGACTGCTTCTCAGCGTATTGCTGGCAAACCACCATCCGTGGTACTGTACTGACGAAAACGAATCAACGCGCACGTAGTGTTCTGCTACGGTCNTGTTGGCAATGCCTAGTAAGAAACAGTTTTTATGAAAAATATTACTACGCCTGAGTGCGTACGAATGCGGTGCGCAATACCTCTGGTGTGGTTTTCTAGATACAGTTAAGGTTTTTGCGCATGAGGCCGAGGAATATCCTGAAAGTAAATCTCAAGCGGGCTTCAGAAAAGTTGGAAGTAAGCGTGAATTGACTATACAGTTATTTCACAGCAGCGGCCCAGCTACACTACACGCGCACAGAAAAAAAAAATCAAATTTAATGGTGCGTGGTACATAAATCAACGCTTTAGAGGATAGCTACATTTTAAAGTTTTATGGAAGCAAGAAGTTAGAAATATAACTAATGAGCCTACTTTCCTCTACATGGGCGCAAATAACTTTCAATTGAGATCTCAAAAGCTTAAATGTTGGGTCGGCATTGACGTCTCGTTGACAGCAATGTCATAAGAGATTGAATCAGAAACCTGTGCAGTGTGCATTCATAGTGGTACAATTACAAATACACACGTGACTTTACCAGCACTCAAACCCAGAAACTCTCGCACCGTAAGTTAGCGCGCAACCTACTGCATTACGGTGGTAGTATTCGGAGCAAAAACTTGGATGTAAGCAGCCTAATATTTTTGATAGATAGGGTTTATTTACCTGAAATATTTACGTGGCTATCATTTAAATATAAGTATTCCAGAAAAATTAAATAACTCAAGTTTACATGGCCTATCGTAACGCTACTTTGGTGGAAATTGGTTCATTCGGTACCGAGATATGGCATAAAAATATTATTTTCTCAATAGCCGCTATGATACGAAAATGCCTAAAAAGAGGTTCTGTATACAAAGCTTCTTTTAGATACTGTAACCATAAAAAATATGGCTGAATTTGGTTAAATTGGTGAATATATATGACAAACTTATCTAAATTATTAATATGGCCGCCAATTTGAAAATTAGTGCGTGATACACTTAAAATATATCAAATATTTGGCCTTTTGGCAAACTTTTGCAGGAAACGTTTGATTGTTGCCTGAAACAAGAAATGAAATTTTATTTATTCATATTGCGCTATCTTAACAAAATACCGTACAAAAGAGCCTCTGTGTAGACACATTTAATGGTTGGAATATATACTGACAGCATACAACGTTAAGTTTAAATTGATTAAATGGTTTCGAAGATATATTATCCTAGGCTAAAATGTCCATAGGACTGCCATTTTGAAAATAATAATCTGACCCTCTTAAAACATTACAGTTTAGATCACCTGCCGTAGTGCTAATTGTTTGCTAAGTTTGGTAGGAACCGGTTGATTGTTCCCCGAGATGTGACAAAAAATATTTTATTTATTCAAGTGACGCTATCTTACAAAATAGTTTGCAAAAGAGGCTCCATGCGTACATATTAGATGTCTGTAATTTACAGAATGAAACCCCGCGCCTATTTTTCCGTATCTATGCAACAAGCACACACTACTACCCATTTACAAAACATCACCTTCGCTGTAAAATAATTCTCTCTTGTGTAGACGCGTCCCATGCCGCGTACGTACTCGTTAACTGAACATTCGACGCCGTTGTCAGCCTGCACCAATCAGCGTCGCGTACATAGAGAATCGCTACAAAACAGCACATGCGCGTTGATTTCTTTTCGTCAATACAGTAAGCGGTGACTCTATTTTTATGTCACATGAAGAAACGCAATGGTTCAAAGCGGGGCAGATGTGTGCTACTAAGGACGCAATCGTCACGTGCAAACGTATCCGGTAATCATAGCAATAATATGTTTCAACACAATAAACAGATTTGCATTCTTTGAAACGTGACTGCTTCTCAACGCATTGCTGGCAAACCACCATCCGTGGTACTGTACTGACGAAAACGAATCAACGCGCACGTAGTGTTCTGCTACGATCGATGTATTTTTAGATGGGTAGTATTATGAGCGAGTTGCATAGATACGGAAAAATAGGCGCGGGCGACTCACCCCGTATACTGCAAGCATAGAGTATTTAGTTGAAACTCATTACACAGTTTAAAATAGATAACACATAAAACTAACATATCTATATAGCCGCCATTTTTAATGCAATTACATTAATATGGTTTACTATAGTGCTACATGTTTACCAAATCTGGTAGAAATATGTTGATCGTTTCACGAGATTTGACATAAAATCTTTAAATATTAATGTACCACTATCTTAAAAAAATTGGACGGATAAATAAGGCAATAATGTGCTGGCATATCATGCTTGGAATATGTTTTTTCAATCTGCAAAGTTTTGTCGTAATTGGGAGAACGGTTAGGTAGATACAGCAAAAAAAACTTAAAATATTTGTACGACCACCATTTTTAAAATAAGTAACTCATATATTTAAATCTAATAATTACTTAAAGATAATGCTTACATGATGTACTGCCAAAGATACGACATTTGGTTTAAATCGGTTAAACGGTTCCTGAGATATGACATAACGACCTAATTTTTAAAAAGCCGCCATTTTGAAAGTAAGCATTTGTAGTGGTCAAATGTTGGAAATAAAGTAGGATTTCCTTACTTAGTTCTACACCGGAGAGCCAAAAAAACGGGTATAGGCGTGCGTATGCAAATACCAAACGTATGGAACCAATCAGAGAAACGCGATGCTGTTGGCAGCGCCTATATAAGACAACAAGCGTCCGGCAAAGTTGCTAGATTGGTTACTGCTGCTACAATAGCACGTTATCAAGATTTAAGTGAGTTTGAACGTGGTGTTATAGTCAGCGCACGAGAGATTGGACATAGCATCTCCGAGGTAGCAATGAAATTTGGATTTTCGCGTACGACCATTTCACGAGTGTACCATGAATATCGGGGAATCCGATAAAACATCAAATCTTTGACATCGCTGCGGCCGGAAAAATATCGTGAACGAACGGGACAAACGACTGACGAGAATCATTAACCGTGGCAGACGTGCAACCCTTTCTCAAATTGGCGCAGATTTCAATGCTGTGGCATCAACAAGTGCCAGCGTGCGAAATATTCAACGGACCATCATTAATATGGGCTTTCGGAGCCGAAGGCGCAGTCGTGTACCGTTGTTGACTGCACGACACAAAGCTTTACGCCTCGCTTGGGACCGTCAACACCGCCATTGAACTGTTGATGACTGGAAACACGTTGTCTGGTCTGACGAGTCTCGTTTCCAATTGTATCGGGTGGATGGACGTGTACGGGTATGGAGACATCCTCATGAATCCATGGACCCTACATGTCAACAGGAGATGGTTCAAGATGGTGGAGTCTCTGTCATGGTATGGGGCGTCTGCATTTGGCGTGAAATGGGACCCCTGATACGTCTAGATATGACTCTGACAGGTGACATATACTTAAGCATCCTGTCTGATAACCTGCACCCTTTCATGTCCATTGTGCATTCCGACGGACATGGATAATTCCAGCAGGACAATGCGACATCCAACACGTCGAGACTTGCTACCGAGTGGTTCCAGGAACACTCTTCTGACTTTAGACACTTCCACTGACCACCTAAATCACCAGACATGAACATTATTGAGCATATCTGGGATGCCTTGCAATGTGCTGTTCAGAAGAGATCTCCACCGCCTCGCACTCCTATGGATTTGTGGACTGCCCTGCAGGATTCATGGTGCGAATTGCCTCCTGCATACCTTTAGACATTAGTCGAGTCCATACCACGTCTTATTGCGGCACTTCTGCGTGCTCGCGGGGTCCCTACACGGTATTAGGCAGGTGTACCATTTTTTTGGCACTGCAGTGTATATATGTACCGAGTTTGGTGAAATTCGGTTAACACTTTAAAGTGATCTCATAATCGTGTACTACAGAATAGTTTGTACTAACTTTGCAGGAGATATTTTACCATACTGATGTATTTCTGCTAAGCTATTTCTTCGGCGCAAGACGTTATGCAAAATGGTTGCGGCTCGTATGGTAGCGAATATAATAAGTGATGTGGGTCGTTGGTGTCTGGCGTCTGCCCGTTTCAGGACTTCCCAGAGACGTGTTCGATGGTTTAGGAGTGCATATATGTTTTACGTTCTCTTAAGGTATATGATGAATGGCTTCCAATCGATTACTGGACTTAACCAAATAACATGCACCTCTCATTAAAAAAATGTACACGCACTCATAGACGCCGAGTACACTTTCAAGCCAGCAGGGGCGTTGACCCCCCCCTTCCCCTCCCCGCCATCGCCCCGTTCTACAACCACAGAGGACAAGCCACTGCTTGAGTTTGTAAGAAGTATGACTTTTGGTAAACTTCTTGCTTCAGTATTTTTGAATAATGATATTTTCTTTTGTTAAATTGTTAATATTATTTTTTAGTTTTCATATTAAATTCAAAATGTTTTGATTTTCAGCACGCTTTTATAATTTATATAGCCTCCACAAGACAATTTTTAATACTTTGTTATTTTTAACTCTTGTTGTTAAAACCTAGGAATGTATGAAAATAAGTGTTACATTCTTGAATAACTTTACGCACAAACGTATAGCGCATACTTAAAGAGAGGGGGAATGTGTGTGTGATAAAATATTTTGTTTAAGTTTACTTATTTAAAGGTTTAAAAAAAAATGAGTAAAATTTGTTTTTAATTACACTTTGGGCGTATTTCCACCGTGGATTCTTCAGAAAACACATTATGCAAAAACAAGCTTTATCATGCAAGAAAATCATAATAATAAGTGAGGTTTTATGTAGTAAAATTTTGGTGATAACATTTACAAAATCCTTTAATAATTGATTTTATGCATATCCATTTCATCCCGAAATTATTATTTTTACAACTGAAGTAGATGATATGCATAAAACCATTTATAAAACTATTAATTTTTAATAATTTCAATTATATGCAAGTGTAATTATTATAATAATTTTGCTTGGTGAGTTTTTTAAATTTTTATATTTTTAAAATGTGGTTTCTGAAGGTCCGCATTGGAAATACGCTCAAATTTTTGTTGAAAATGTACTCTTGTTAACTGAATTTTAAAACAGATATTTAAATAAGTAAATTATAGCAAAACATTTGAAAGGGTAAGAAAATACGCGCAACATAAATTATTGTACTCTTCTGAAAATTCTGGTAGTGTGCGTACTACTTTTCAATGATTTCTATATGTTGCACTGTCGGGCGCAGCACTACAGTGGAAGTTTCNTCTGGTAGTGTGCGTACTACTTTTCAATGATTTCTATATGTTGCACTGTCGGGCGCAGCACTACAGTGGAAGTTTACCTTCTAGCTTAGGTTTGAAGTTCCATGGCATTGGTATATTCTGGTTGATGTCATCACGAGCAATCTCCGTTAGGGGGGCTGCGTTGTCACCTTCACGTCGTCCGCAGTCTGAAAATACAAATCCCTTCGATGCGGATTTTCCGTCAGGGACAATGAGGAAACTGTAACGCGCAAGGTTTGCGATACAACACTGNCAAATCCCTTCGATGCGGATTTTCCGTCAGGGACAATGAGGAAACTGTAACGCGCAAGGTTTGCGATACAACACTGGCATTTTCTTTTCGGCAAGAAAGAACCTAACAATGTGAAATGGAGAATTGTCCTGGTGAAACATCCACACGTCGCTATTCCTAGACTAGTTGTGGCCTCTCATGTCGCAATCGTTCTCTCAACTTGCCCAGAACCTCGAAGAAGCACTGTTGACTAAGTGTGAGACGAGGTGTTTATGTGTGTGTACATTCAGTCATGACCATGTCATAGTTTTAAAACAGAACTATAGGCTCTTCATGGTAAATTGAGCAATTTTGGAACCATGCTTAAGAGATACTTGAATGCACATTGTATACAGTATACTTCCATCAAATAGAAAATTAACACTGCCAATGGCCTGGTCACTTTATTTGTGCGTCGGTCAAGTGAAACTGTAAAATTATTAGAAAAACAAACATATACAAATTTTGATATTTTTTACACTTGAAGTGCATTAAAAATTATGTACGCGCGTTAGAAGTTATGCTTCTTTGGCATCACTAAAATAAAATTTTATTACGTATGCAAATAGTTTATGTAAGTAGGAAAAATAAAATGACCGAAGAAACACACATTTAATACAATTAATGAAGGTTCGATTAAAGAACATAATTAAATTAAACAATATTTACAAAAATTAACCTCAAATACTTGAAAACACTTTCAAAATTTTATTATACAATTTTTGTCACTATCAAATTTTTGACGGCACAATTGTGTTTTTTCTCATACTGTTTCATTCCTTCCTTACTCTCGTCTGTTCAATCCCTAGGAGGGAAGGAGGTTAATTTGAGAATAATTTGAGTTAGGTAAACGAATATTATTTATTTCTTTTAATTCAGTACATACAATTCTTAGCATAAAGAAATGCCTTATGTTCTAAATATGGCTTACTTAAGAGTGTTTTATTAAAAATCGTGAAAATCCCAGCAATAAAACTTTTGTCCGCTTAATTAAAAAAATTCGAATTCCAAGAACAGCAACTGATATGCCTTTCTTAAGAATTTACTACTATCTGTTTGGCACAGTCGTGAAAAAATTTAACCCAATGCCATGAAAGACTTCACACACCATCCGAAAACCACCGCCCCCACAACCAATAACAACAACAACAATAACCACCGCGAATTGTGGCAGGGCTTAGAGTGTTGCCAATTGCCCGCCTGGCTAGAGAGACGAGGCGTGATCTTGAGTGTCTGAGTGAGCCACATGGCGCGGCCAAGCAAGCAGCTGGCAGACATCACCCCCCTCCACCTGCCTTCACCCACGGATACCGCACAGCAGCCTCCGTACCAGTTCTGTAGCCGGCGAGCAGAGGGCGCAGTCTCCGACCTTGCAGCTCGCTCACCTCACTACCGCCTACCACAGCACCCTTCCTCACAACACATCGGTGATATTACCCACTGAAGACATCTCAACACCTTTAAATTACGTCAACATTAAATGGTTGGTTACTCACGCTACCAATCGCATCGCTCGGAGGTCTCTTATTAACTGATTCTCATTTATCGAATAACCGTTTCGATGTCTTCAGTGAGCATAAAGCGGCCATTTTAAAACATCATATACAAAATATCGGGGTGTGGCTGTATCGGGGACACGGCCATGTGTGTTATACGTGCATACGTGTGCGTTAGAGGGTGATATTTTCTGTGAGGGTCAGGGTCAGGGTCACGGCGAGGGTAGGAGTGAGTGAGAGAGAGAGTGAGTGAGTGAGAGAGAGAGTGTGAGTGGGAGTGGGTGAGTGAGTGAGTGAGTGAGTGAGGAGATTTGGGCGGCCCTCAACATCACAGTCTTGAATCCATTGAGGGTGAAGCGAGGTGAGTATGGTGGAGCGCCGGTATGGAAGAGAATACGAAAAGGGACATCCCTGAGAAAACCTGCCAACCAGCGGCGTCGTCCGGCACGATTCCCACATGCGAAAATCCGGGGGTGACCCCGCCAAGAATCGAACCCGGTTCGCCTAAGTGGGTGGCGAGTAATCTGGCCACTGCACCACCGCGGTCCCCTTTGGGATATGAAAATGAATAGAAAGAAACGAAAAATGTACTTGGCTTTTAGGGCTTATATCGACAAATCTAGACGAGATATATCGTTTGGTATCAAAATCAGCGCGCTAGCACCTCGAAGTCACGAGATGTACCACCCAGAAATTTTCACCCACGATCAAAATTGCTGCAAGTCGACGCGGACCATCAACCGCGTCTCGCGGATGCGCGTTGACAATTCAAGGTCACGTTCGCAGTGTAGTCGTATACTCTATTGAACGAGGCCACATTTATTTCGATAGTGTCATGAAGATACATTGTAGTATCGGGAAGGATCACCCTGCAAACGTTTCATCGCGTTCCTGTCCTGGTGCCCCATGCGTCGGTCTGATTTTTAACACGTATTCACTTCAAAAGTCCAGATTAGTACAAAAGAATTGCTTTTTAAACTAGAACTTTCAGCCAACACAGGTCATGCTTACCACTGTCATTAATGGCCTCTGAGGTATTTAAGCCAGTCAGAAATGTATTGGCCTACGTTTTTCTCAGGAGAGATCGCAGACGAAATTAATGTATTTCTTTTTATCACAATAGGCGTCGCGTAAATGTGAATAGTCCATTCACGGTTACATCCAACTTTTCTGAAACCCTGCTAAAGTTCTATTTCCACAATATTCATCTGCCTCATGCAAACAAAGACTAACCAGGTTTATAAAATCACACCAAAGGGACAATGTACCGCTTTCGTGCGCACTCTGTATAATGATATTTTCCATGAGAACAATTTCTTACTAGGCATTACGAACACATCTATTATATCAGATTTTATTCCTTTTAATTATAAATGTAATATTATAATTTATGAATTAATCAGTAAGTAACAGTTTTATTTAACCAAAAATAACNTAGTAAGTAACAGTTTTATTTAACCAAAAATAACGTAATTTTATGTTAACCGAATTATAAAACGCTTGTGCTACATTATATAGTCTACTTAACCAAGTACGTCATACATAAAGTAGTTTTTCAAAGGTTTGATAAACATAAAGTGTGATGAAACCGTGAATAAATTATAAAACTTGGTTTTTTTAATGCATTATTTTTACAGGTATGCATTTATGCATTACTAGAACGGAGAAGTGATCTGGTATGTCGCCACCAAATTCCTAGTTAAACCTGTTTTCAGCTTTTTTTAGTGTAAGGTTACACTCAGTAGTGCAATGTGTCGTGATATAAATGACTATTTCTTTATGCAGCTTTGTGATGTTTAACATTGACATACCTTTATTTCATCCAGAGCTTCATTAATCACTGTTTGCTATATTTAAACAAATAAACATCATCAAATTAAAAAAATATATTTTTTCGGTGGTCTTTATCTATGCACACGTGGTTATGATTGCTACAAGGTGACGTAAATATTCATGGAGCTACAGGCTCTTTTCAGACTTCAAACAAAAATTAAAACAAACATCCGGTGTTGTAGATGTTAACCTGTTCTTAATCACGGAAGCTCAGTTGTGCTGCCAGATATGACGTTCGTTTTTTTAAGCGGTGGGCAAACTGCCAAGATTCTCGGAACATTACCATTCTCTGTCCCACGTAAGCCCAATATTTTTTATTTATGCCGATAATGTGTTTCACGTGCTACAACTGTTACCCCAATCATCGTGGTTTAGAAATTTTTTTTTTCGACAACTGGAAGTATACTACCAGACATACAGCAAACTGGAATTCTCGTTTAGTATTTATAACTAAATAAACTGCCAGCTACTTTCTAAACTTAGAAATGTCACACGGACACGCGGGTTAACTTTAACTTGCGGGAGGATACAAAATATCCTCAATAGATCAATCAAACAGAATAAAAAATGTAAATTAATTTTCAGCATCCCAGAGTTTAGAGGCGAGTGTGCCAATAAAAAATTTATCTTGATAATAATTCACGGCAATTTTTTTCACAGATATCAAAAATGCGTCGTTTCTATGATCAACAATGGTTTTGAAAGACTCAAAAATGTTCAACAGCAGCTAAATTAATATGTCTTGCCGCTGTGTCACTAGTCCTATTGCAATACTTTTTCAGATATTTATTTTTCTAGCAACGCCCGTAAACATTATTTTAACTTCAAATGTTATTATCCATCTAAAGAAACGGGACACGATCCAATACACCAGACACTTCTATGCATTATATGCGGTGTAAAAAAAACACGTATGTAAGTGTTGCATGGTCTTGCCGTGAAAGTTTTTGCTTCGTATGATTTCACCCACGATCGTAGCCAGGGGTGTACCACCCTCCCCTCCCTTCTCTTTTATTAGCACAAAAAGTTGTCAACAATTCATATTGAAATTATCAATAATTCTTTAGTTAAGATAAAAGTATGGAACTGCTGTTCACTATGATGCGTTGTATTATACTGTGAGGCAATTTTTCTTCTAGAATTTGTCCCTAACAAACGAATCAGCACAGTTAATAACGGGGTGATGTCCCTCCTCCAGAGTAAGTATGTAAAGTAGAGAGGCGATACTTTCATGTATTACGTCAAGTTATGTAAACCGGTCGCAGTTCTACATCCATAAACAACATTCATTAATGCACATCAACACAATTAAAAGTTATGAATTCAATTATTGGTTACCCTGATGAGAGAATCTAGGGAACCCATCTTCGTCAAGGTAAACCTTGTTCAGGTAACCCCATTTGTCTTAAGTTTTTTTCCTACTGTTATCCAGTTGGAAAGTGGTATACAATATTTCAAGAGTCGACTTATAATTCTTTTTAAAATTAGGCATTGAAGAGTAGCGATCCTCATTCTTTCAAACACCTCCTTATTAGAAACGTCCTTCTAACAAAGCAAATTGAAAATCAACGATCTCGTCTCGGTAAACATAACACCGTGCAAGTCACAAAGCATCAAGTGGGACAGGGCAGCAACTGTGCAACTATCGAGTGAGGCTACAAAGTTGTCGTTGTGTAATTTGTTATATATTAAAAATGAAATTATATTTCTAACCATATCGTACTTACAAACGTATAAAAGGTATTTCGGTTGTTCCTAGGTTATATTTTTTAAACACAAATAAAGTTCAATTGTATTTTTGCTGTTGGCAACACGGCTGCGACCAGAGAAAATAGTTGATCGGAAGGGCCTATCTAGTGTCATCCCCCTGGTCCCTCCGTCCTTATAAGTCGATAACACCTCCATTGAGCCACACTCCCCTCCTCCCTTGAGAAACTTCTGGCTATGCCTTTGACGTCATGCGGCCAGTGTACACAAATGGCTCGAGAAGCGTGACTGAGCAGTTACGGATCTGTTTGGTTTAATCGTCGTTTTTTGCACGCTAATAATTGCGTAGTTTTTCTAATTTTTAAAATGAGAGAGAAACATAAACAATAAATAAGTACACTTACTGAAATGGGAAATTGTTTGCACTACAAATTGAATACATCGGCTTAATGTTGCTTTGTAACGAAATCTCTTTAAACACTGATTCAGGCCAATAGATAAAGTAAAATCACGCGTTATGCAAACGATGCGTCACAGATACATTTGTTTCGCACTGTGCATCGCTCTATTTCTCACCCAGGATAAAAGAAACATGAGATAAGATAGTCGTGTGCCTGCTAAGTACAGAAGTAAACCATAGTGGGCCACTGCTGGCATTTATTTTCAATCAGCATTTATGGTCGAGAGATAACGGTGTGGCCTGTTGAGAACGTGGAAGCATCTGCCACGGACAAAGTATAAATAATTCCTTACTTTACATCAAGGTCGGGCTGATGTATACCGTTACAATTTTATGCTGCTACGTGATATGTGCATGCAATATCAGAACAAACCATTGTAGATTTACCGAGGAATTATGGACCACAAAATCTACCCAGCAATATGCACATTTTTTGTATCATACTTTTATTTGTATTTCGGAAAAAAAAAAAATATATTTTTGGACAACTACATTGATTGATTTCGTAATTTTAAAAATAAAGGTTGGAACCAAAAATAACTCCAAAACATAGGTATGTCTATTGTGTACGCCGAATGGAATTCACAGTAAATTTCAGTTGAGTTAACTATTTTACTAAGTTTTTGGAAGTCATTTATTACGCAATTATGAAGCCTGATGTCACGTACTTTCAAGGTCAGTTGATTTTTATATGGAGTATACAGAAACCAATAAATCGCTCATAGAGTCCATTCTAGTTTCTTTCAACTTTTCTGAAGCCCTCCTAATGTTCTACTACCACGATATACCTCTGCCTCATACAAACAAAGCTTATCCGAGCCTAGAAAATGACACCATAGGGACTACGCACCGCATTCGTGCTCACTCAAGTTAAATAATATTGTGTATATGCTACTCACGGTATAGTAAGCATTTTTTAAGCTCTCTCATTTGGAATAACAGTCAATTAATATACTTTATTGCAGCCTTAGNTCACGGTATAGTAAGCATTTTTTAAGCTCTCTCATTTGGAATAACAGTCAATTAATATACTTTATTGCAGCCTTAGAAGATAACTTTCAAGTCCGGTGAAATACACTGTGTTTATTACTTATGTGGTAATATTTATTTTAAAAAGTTGTGGAAGATTAAACAATAAGTTACTGATAACTAATGAGACTAATTCCCTCTACATGGGTGCAAATAAATTTTAGTGAAATTCTTGAAAGCTTAGATGGTAGGTAGACGTTGACGTCTCACTGACAGCAATATTATTAGAGATGGAACCAAAAACACACGAAACAGTACAAAGACAATTAAAATCATCGAGTAATTAACCCAGGATTCGAATTCAGAAAAACTCATAAAATTAAGGTAGATTGCAATTAACTGCACGCCATTCAGAAAATGAGAGACTTGCATACTTAAACATATAAATTAATATAGCATACCACAGCACAACTTCTTCGTCAAATTTGAAAGAAATCTATTGATTGTTTCCCGAGATACGGCATAAAAAATTATTATTTCATGTGGGGCTATCGTATAAAATGGCGTAGAAATGAGGCTTTGCATTGACAATTTCGATGGATGTAACTGTTACTGAAAGCATAAAATGTTAAGTTAAAATTTATTTTTAGGTTTCGTAGATAAAAAAATTTTGATCTAAAATGTTCACATGGCCGCCATTTTGAAAATGTGCNAAATTTATTTTTAGGTTTCGTAGATAAAAAAATTTTGATCTAAAATGTTCACATGGCCGCCATTTTGAAAATGTGTGTCTGGCTCTCAAAATTGATTAGTTTACATTGCCGGCCACAGCGCTAATTGTTAGCCATATTTTGTAGAAATCTGTTTTTTTTTCGAAGATCACATAATTTCATTTTGTCAAGTGAAACTATTTTACAAAAGGCGGACAAAAGAAATTATGTGCACACATTTGATTGCTGTAATATATACAGCAATAATAAAAAGTTTCATTGGAGTTAATTACATAGTTTCAACGATATNCATTACGAACACATCTATTATATCAGATTTTATTCCTTTTAATTATAAATGTAATATTATAATTTATGAATTAATCAGTAAGTAACAGTTTTATTTAACCAAAAATAACGTAATTTTATGTTAACCGAATTATAAAACGCTTGTGCTACATTATATAGTCTACTTAAGAAACAACCAAGTACGTCCTACATTAAGTAGTTTTTCAAAGGTTTGATAAACAGAAAGTGCGATGAAACCGTGAATAAATTATAAAACTTGGTTTTTTTAATGCATTATTTTTACAGGTATGCATTTATGCATTACTAGAACGGAGAAGTGATCTGGTATGTCGCCACCAAATTCCTAGTTAAACCTGTTTTCAGCTTTTTTTAGTGTAAGGTTACACTCAGTAGTGCAATGTGTCGTGATATAAATGACTATTTCTTTATGCAGCTTTGTGATGTTTAACATTGACATACCTTTATTTCATCCAGAGCTTCATTAATCACTGTTTGCTATATTTAAACAAATAAACATCATCAAATTAAAAAAATATATTTTTTCGGTGGTCTTTATCTATGCACACGTGGTTATGATTGCTACAAGGTGACGTAAATATTCATGGAGCTACAGGCTCTTTTCAGACTTCAAACAAAAATTAAAACAAACATCCGGTGTTGTAGATGTTAACCTGTTCTTAATCACGGAAGCTCAGTTGTGCTGCCAGATATGACGTTCGTTTTTTTAAGCGGTGGGCAAACTGCCAGGATTCTCGGAACATTACCATTCTCTGTCCCACGTAAGCCCAATATTTTTTATTTATGCCGATAATGTGTTTCACGTGCTACAACTGTTACCCCAATCATCGTGGTTTAGAAATTTTTTTTTTCGACAACTGGAAGTATACTACCAGACATACAGCAAACTGGAATTCTCGTTTAGTATTTATAACTAAATAAACTGCCAGCTACTTTCTAAACTTAGAAATGTCACACGGACACGCGGGTTAACTTTAACTTGCGGGAGGATACAAAATATCCTCAATAGATCAATCAAACAGAATAAAAAATGTAAATTAATTTTCAGCATCCCAGAGTTTAGAGGCGAGTGTGCCAATAAAAAATTTATCTTGATAATAATTCACGGCAATTTTTTTCACAGATATCAAAAATGCGTCGTTTCTATGATCAACAATGGTTTTGAAAGACTCAAAAATGTTCAACAGCAGCTAAATTAATATGTCTTGCCGCTGTGTCACTAGTCCTCTTGCAATACTTTTTCAGATATTTATTTTTCTAGCAACGCCCGTAAACATTATTTTAACTTCAAATGTTATTATCCATCTAAAGAAACGGGACACGATCCAATACACCAGACACTTCTATGCATTATATGCGGTGTAAAAAAAACACGTATGTAAGTGTTGCATGGTCTTGCCGTGAAAGTTTTTGCTTCGTATGATTTCACCCACGATCGTAGCCAGGGGTGTACCACCCTCCCCTCCCTTCTCTTTTATTAGCACAAAAAGTTGTCAACAATTCATATTGAAATTATCAATAATTCTTTAGTTAAGATAAAAGTATGGAACTGCTGTTCACTATGATGCGTTGTATTATACTGTGAGGCAATTTTTCTTCTAGAATTTGTCCCTAACAAACGAATCAGCACAGTTAATAACGGGGTGATGTCCCTCCTCCAGAGTAAGTATGTAAAGTAGAGAGGCGATACTTTCATGTATTACGTCAAGTTATGTAAACCGGTCGCAGTTCATTAATGCACATCAACACAATGAAAAGTTATGAATTCAATTATTGGTTACCCTGATGAGAGAATCTAGGGAACCCATCTTCGTCAAGGTAAACCTTGTTCAGGTAACCCCATTTGTCTTAAGTTTTTTTCCTACTGTTATCCAGTTGGAAAGTGGTATACAATATTTCAAGAGTCGACTTATAATTCTTTTTAAAATTAGGCATTGAAGAGTAGCGATCCTCATTCTTTCAAACACCTCCTTATTAGAAACGTCCTTCTAACAAAGCAAATTGAAAATCAACGATCTCGTCTCGGTAAACATAACACCGTGCAAGTCACAAAGCATCAAGTGGGACAGGGCAGCAACTGTGCAACTATCGAGTGAGGCTACAAAGTTGTCGTTGTGTAATTTGTTATATATTAAAAATGAAATTATATTTCTAACCATATCGTACTTACAAACGTATAAAAGGTATTTCGGTTGTTCCTAGGTTATATTTTTTAAACACAAATAAAGTTCAATTGTATTTTTGCTGTTGGCAACACGGCTGCGACCAGAGAAAATAGTTGATCGGAAGGGCCTATCTAGTGTCATCCCCCTGGTCCCTCCGTCCTTATAAGTCGATAACACCTCCATTGAGCCACACTCCCCTCCACCCTTGAGAAACTTCTGGCTATGCCTTTGACGTCATGCGGCCAGTGTACACAAATGGCTCGAGAAGCGTGACTGAGCAGTTACGGATCTGTTTGGTTTAATCGTCGTTTTTCGCACGCTAATAATTGCGTAGTTTTTCTAATTTTTAAAATGAGAGAGAAACATAAACAATAAATAAGTACACTTACTNGCACGCTAATAATTGCGTAGTTTTTCTAATTTTTAAAATGAGAGAGAAACATAAACAATAAATAAGTACACTTACTGAAATGGGAAATTGTTTGCACTACAAATTGAATACATCGGCTTAATGTTGCTTTGTAACGAAATCTCTTTAAACACTGATTCAGGCCAATAGATAAAGTAAAATCACGCGTTATGCAAACGATGCGTCACAGATACATTTGTTTCGCACTGTGCATCGCTCTATTTCTCACCCAGGATAAAAGAAACATGAGATAAGATAGTCGTGTGCCTGCTAAGTACAGAAGTAAACCATAGTGGGCCACTGCTGGCATTTATTTTCAATCAGCATTTATGGTCGAGAGATAACGGTGTGGCCTGTTGAGAACGTGGAAGCATCTGCCACGGACAAAGTATAAATAATTCCTTACTTTACATCAAGGTCGGGCTGATGTATACCGTTACAATTTTATGCTGCTACGTGATATGTGCATGCAATATCAGAACAAACCATTGTAGATTTACCGAGGAATTATGGACCACAAAATCTACCCAGCAATATGCACATTTTTTGTATCATACTTTTATTTGTATTTCGGAAAAAAAAAANTATGGACCACAAAATCTACCCAGCAATATGCACATTTTTTGTATCATACTTTTATTTGTATTTCGGAAAAAAAAATATATATTTTTGGACAACTACATTGATTGATTTCGTAATTTTAAAAATAAAGGTTGGAACCAAAAATAACTCCAAAACATAGGCATGTCTATTGTGTACGCCGAATGGAATTCACAGTAAATTTCAGTTGAGTTAACTATTTTACTAAGTTTTTGGAAGTCATTTATTACGCAATTATGAAGCCTGATGTCACGTACTTTCAAGGTCAGTTGATTTTTATATGGAGTATACAGAAACCAATAAATCGCTCATAGAGTCCATTCTAGTTTCTTTCAACTTTTCTGAAGCCCTCCTAATGTTCTACTACCACGATATACCTCTGCCTCATACAAACAAAGCTTATCCGAGCCTAGAAAATGACACCAAAGGGACTACACACCGCATTCGTGCTCACTCAAGTTAAATAATATTGTGTATATGCTATTCACGGTATAGTAAGCATTTTTTAAGCTCTCTCATTTGGAATAACAGTCAATTAATATACTTTATTGCAGCCTTAGAAGATAACTTTCAAGTCCGGTGAAATACACTGTGTTTATTACTTATGTGGTAATATTTATTTTAAAAAGTTGTGGAAGATTAAACAATAAGTTACTGATAACTAATGAGACTAATTCCCTCTACATGGGTGCAAATAAATTTTAGTGAAATTCTTGAAAGCTTAGATGGTAGGTAGACGTTGACGTCTCACTGACAGCAATATTATTAGAGATGGAACCAAAAACACACGAAACAGTACAAAGACAATTAAAATCATCGAGTAATTAACCCAGGATTCGAATTCAGAAAAACTCATAAAATTAAGCTAGATTGCAATTAACTGCACGCCATTCAGAAAATGAGAGACTTGCATACTTAAACATATAAATTAATATAGCATACCACAGCACAACTTCTTCGTCAAATTTGAAAGAAATCTATTGATTGTTTCCCGAGATACGGCATAAAAAATTATTATTTCATGTGGGGCTATCGTATAAAATGGCGTAGAAATGAGGCTTTGCATTGACAATTTCGATGGATGTAACTGTTACTGAAAGCATAAAATGTTAAGTTAAAATTTATTTTTAGGTTTCGTAGATAAAAAAATTTTGATCTAAAATGTTCACATGGCCGCCATTTTGAAAATGTGCGTCTGGCTCTCAAAATTGATTAGTTTATATTGCCGGCCACAGCGCTAATTGTTAGCCATATTTTGTAGAAATCTGTTTTTTTTTTCGAAGATCACATAATTTCATTTTGTCAAGTGAAACTATTTTACAAAAGGTGGACAAAAGAAATTATGTGTACACATTTGATTGCTGTAATATATACAGCAATAATAAAAAGTTTCATTGGAGTTAATTACATAGTTTCAACGATATNACACATTTGATTGCTGTAATATATACAGCAATAATAAAAAGTTTCATTGGAGTTAATTACATAGTTTCAACGATATAACATACAAAACTAAAATAACTTTATGGCCGCCATATTGAAAATAAGTGTCTGACATACTTAAAACATATCAGTTGACATTACCTACCGCAGTACTTATTGTTTGCCATATTTTGTAGGGATCAGCCGATTGTTTCCTCATATATGACACAATAACTTTATTTATTTGTGGGGCACTATCTTACAAAATGGAGGATAAAAAGGCTTAGTATAGACACATTTGACGTTTGTTTTTTATACTCTTAGCATACAAAGTTAATTTGCAATTGAGCAAACGTTTTCGAAGATATAAAATATTATGCTAAAATAGCTAGATAACCGCCATTTTAAAAATAATTGTCTGACTTACTTGAAACATATTTGTACATATAAACTGTGGCAGAACTACTTGATTGGCAAATTTAGTAGGAATTTGTCAATTGTTTGCAGATAAATTACACAAAATATTGATTGATTCATGCAAGACTGTCTTACGAAATGGCGGACAAAAGTGGCAGCTTTTTGCATATTTGATTCTTGTAATAGATACTGTCAACGTACAAAATGTAGTTGAATTTGGTGAAATGGTATGGTAGTTATACCAAATAAACCTAAAATATTGATATGGACGCCATTTTAAAATAAGTTCCTAGTAAAGTTTAATTACTTATTTGTACCTGGCCTATCATAGTATTTCTTACATTCCAAATTTGGCGGAAATTCGTTTAGTAGTTTTTGAGTTATAATGTAAAAGATTTATTTTTACATGCGGCACCATTTTTCAAAATGGCACAGAAAATTGGTTGCTGTTTAAATTTTATGATGCTTGTTTCAGATACTGTTAGTGTACGAAATTTGGTTGAAATTCGTTTAATGGTATGCTATTAATACCAAATAAACCTAAAATAGTTATATTGCCGCCATTTTGAAAATAAATTTTCAGTTAAGTTCAAATACCTACATTTACCTCGATAATCATGGTATTACTTACCTGCCAGATTTGGCGAAAATAGGTTGTCTAGTTTTCGAGATATAACATAAAAGCTTTATTTTTTCATGTGGCGCTATCTTCCAAAATGGGAGACCAACAATAATATTCACGTCTGAATTCAATGCGTACAACTTGCGCTGCCTGCGTTCAAAATTTGGTTAAAATTGGTTGAATGGTTTCCGAGATATGACATATCGTCCTAAATTTTTTAATGGCAACCATTTTGAAAGTTTCCGGCGTGGTCGAAAACTATAGAAGTCAGGTGTCCTCACTTAGTACCATGTGTGTACCGAGTTTGGTAAAATTCTGTTTACGCTATCAAAACAGACACAAACATACACACACACACAGNGTACCATGTGTGTACCGAGTTTGGTAAAATTCTGTTTACGCTATCAAAACAGACACAAACATACACACACACACAGGCACACAGAGAGGAAAGTGATCTCAAAAGTCATTCTTTCCTTCGAAAAGTAGGCTAAAAATGACTTATGGAAAAATATTACTAGGACCTCGAAAGTTCTCACTTTACCGTGAACAGCAGCCTATATACAAACTATTTATTACTAGGCATTACCAACACACCTATTTANAAAGTTCTCACTTTACCGTGAACAGCAGCCTATATACAAACTATTTATTACTAGGCATTACCAACACACCTATTTACTCCCTACTTTTTTTCGTATTGATTATTAATGAAATATTATTATTTGTAGGAAACAACCAAACACGTTACATATGGGGTGATTTTCCAAAGGTTGGTTTTAAAAAGTGCGAAGAATTCCGTGTACAGACTATCGTGAAAATGACATTGAAAAATGGACGTCTCGCAGCCCTGCTGCCACGTATGGCTGGCATTGGAACACAAACAGCTCTTCCCTTTGCACGGGGATGTAGTTCGCCGGGGCAGCTGCGTGTAGCGCCAAGAGCTGTCGGCCCGGTGTGATCTCTGTAATGACGAAGGAGGGTTGGTGGGNGCACACGCTCTCCAAACGCCATTACGCCGCGTCAAGATTATGGAGATAGCGCGCCACGCACTAGCCGACAAACACGGCCAAACACGACGCATGTGGCTTGCCGCGGTTCCACAAACTGGCGCAGTTTCTACCGTCGTCACCTGCGGCTAAACAATAAAATCGTTGCTGTTGACCATGCTGGATATCACTTACTATGACGGTACGATGGCTGGTTCGTCATGCCGTTCCACGACACAATAAAAAATGGTCAAATGTATTAAAATTACAAACTGTTTAGTACCACACATTATTTTTATTTTATTTTTTACAAAAGTGATTGATATGCTGGAATAATGCGAAAGGGTGTCCCTTTTCAACTCTTGCACACGCCAATGTCTTGAACTAAATAAAAAATAAGCCATCGCGTACGTTAAGAATATAACTTATACAGGTACAGATATGCAACACTTGATTAAAATAAACCTAAAACTGTCCGTTTTTATGTTCGTACGATTACACGCTCATTCATTTAATCACTGTTGGAGTAAGTTCAAACTGCAAGTGGGAAATGTGGAAACTCCTGCGCCGCAATTCTATGAACTGAACAGCACGCAATTCTACTGCAGTCCAAATTATTCGACTAAATCCCGATTTATATACATTTACACATATTTATACGTATATATATCACACGTAGGTGATTACCNAATTATTCGACTAAATCCCGATTTATATACATTTACACATATTTATACGTATATATATCACACGTAGGTGATTACCAAATTGACGAATTAGAATGCTGGTTGTTAAAACTCATGAGCGGATAACTGGCACAAACTACACCCTACTAAATTTTCTTCGAAAGAGAATGTTTGACAGGTTTGAAGATGCATTATAAATCTTTTAAACGTTCTGAAGTGAACGGGTGGAAGGTGATAATAAGAGATGTAATTATATACATTGCAGCCAATAATCGAAGCGCCCCGTGAGTAAAGACTTTCTCAAACAACGACACTTCTTTAAAACATTTCTGGCAACGACCCGCATTTTTACGTACAAATCAGTCTGGATTAACAGGTTCAAAAGAGCCAGCCGTCTATATTAAGAGATTTCTGTTTGAGTAACAAAAATTTCCTGAGCAGTAGGAAAATGGCGATTCCAAAACAACTGGCTGCTGGCTGGGGATACGGAGAGCCACTGTAGCCATCTTGGATTTCCTTTACCCCCTTTCTTCCTCGGAATATCTCTCCTTTCCCTCGGAATTACCCTTTTTTCCTTCAAAAACACTCAACATTTCCCGAATATGCCTCAAAACCAGAAACATTTCCTGCAGAAATTTCCCTTACCAAAATTCACATGAGTCACTAAGTCCGAAAATAGCAGATATCCCCAATGTGGCTAAGTGGCTCCTTTTGGGAATGAGAGTTTGAGGGTTTACTCTGGCATTCGCGCTCTGTCATTCCACGCCAGCACCATCAATCTTGTCTAAAGAATGTTAGAATTCATTGCCTCACCATGCAACTTCTCACATTCCTTGCAGTCTCTCTTACACACTTCCATTTTCTCTCGCCTGTTTCATCCCTTGGGGTTTTCTCATATTACTCCCGATTTCCTTTATTTTCGCCCTTTTCTCTCTCTTGCTTTTCGAGTCCTCCATCTTGGATGTTCCCTCATCACCATCGTCTGCTGTTGGCAGCCATCTTTGATTTCCGCATATGCTACCATAGTGTGCTAAGCCATCTTTAATTCCCATACCTGCCACCAGTCGACTGTTGTAGGCAGCCATCTTTGATTCTCGCACCCGCCACCAGAGTGTTTGAAGTTCTACAGTTCGAGGCTAGGAGCGCTGGTATTATCGCAGCCATTTTCTGTATGTGTTGGTTCACTCATCGCCTGCAGGTGTGTGCTAGCATTGGGAAATGTATTCAAACAGTAACAACCAGGAACGCTGGGAATTGTTATTTTTTTATTTAATAGTCGTTTTGGAAATCAATTAAAAATGTCAGAGGTGTGCATCATCGTTCCAGCACCCCTGGGGTCAGCAGTCGAGCATCTTACCCCCAAGACCACTGCGACATCTAGGAAAGTAGGGTGTTTAAGGAAGAATACGTATATAGTAATTACCATCCCAGGCATTAAGACAAGCCCCCAATGCTAAATATATATTTAAATCGCTATTGCAGTTAGGAAAATAAAGAAAGTAAATACCAGCATCAGTTTACACACTCACCAGACAAACTTATCATCGTGAAGAAAAGCATGCTAAATTGTTTAAGATATAGTCGTAAAATTCACAACATAAGAATAAAACGACGAAAAGGAAAGTTGATTCAAGTAAGCTGTCATACAAGAACAGTTGACTGTAATTCCCGAACTGATTAAGATATAGTCAAATTCATAACATAGGNCAAGTAAGCTGTCATACAAGAACAGTTGACTGTAATTCCCGAACTGATTAAGATATAGTCAAATTCATAACATAGGCATCATTACCTCCGATTTCGAATAGGACAGTAAAGACAGTTACGTCCTATGCTCTCTTATAAGCATAGTTGGATGTCATTCCCAAACCATTTAAGATATAGTCTTTAAATCCATAACATAGGCATCGTCCTTGATGCTAAATAGAGCGGTTGAGACAATTAGNCCATTTAAGATATAGTCTTTAAATCCATAACATAGGCATCGTCCTTGATGCTAAATAGAGCGGTTGAGACAATTAGGCTTTAGGCCCTCGTACAAGCATAGTCGGCTGTAATTTTAGAAAGGTGAAATATAGTCACCAAACTCATAACATACACATCATCCCCGGCGACAAAAAGGACCGCAGGGTCTACACCTTAAGCCCTCTTATAAGCATAGTTGACCACCAATTCCCATTCGCCGAAGCTGTATATACCAAATTCATATCATATGCATCGCCTCCAACGACGAATAGCACGACAAGGTCAATGGCACCTGTAAGGTCTCGTAAAAGCACAGTCGGCCACCATTTCCCATCTGCCGAAGTTAAGAGTCGCCAAATTCATATCACACATGCACCATTCCCGACATCGAGTGGGTGGCAGGGTCCATTACACCATAAACTCTCTCTCTTATAAGCATTGTTGACAACTATTTTCCATCTGCTGAGATCATAGTCAACAAATTTAAATCATATGCCTCGCTCCCAACATAGAACAGGGCAGCAGGGTCAATTATGCATTAAACTTACTTATAAACATAGTTACCAGTCATTTTTNGCTCCCAACATAGAACAGGGCAGCAGGGTCAATTATGCATTAAACTTACTTATAAACATAGTTACCAGTCATTTTCTATCCAAGAAAGCTACAACCACCAAATTCATATCACTAGTGTCATTTCTGGATGCAATCAATGCGATAAGGATAATGAGGACCCTAAGCTCTGTTATAAGCATAGCAGGGCATCATATCAGAATTATTTAAGTTCGGCTAACATGTAACAGTCAGCAATACATGTACAGAAAATAAAGGTAGATAAACATACAATTGTGTTGCAAGCATGTCGTAGTAGTTAGCAGTTATCGATGCATGTAGGAGTGTAGGGGGAGCCTGAAATAGCACATACATATGCGCTGGTCCGCGCGCACTCGTCAATAACCCACCACCACACATGCAGTCTGCTACCGCAAGTGTTATACATACATAAATAAACATTAGCACAGGTAAGATGCAAAAACCTTCCATACACGTACAAGTTATGGAATACACAATCACGCTGTGAGCAAGATGTATGTACTCGTGGGGAGGGGGTTACAGCATAATTAATACATATTAATAAACACAGTCATCTTGACATGTGGGCCAGCATTCCGAGACCTCGTCAGCATGATTAATCCTCAACAACTACCACCCATACTTTGGAAAAATAAAGGTGTATACAATTACACCAGAGCAAGGTTTTAGGTAGTCACCAGTTACATTAAATTTAGTACGAGTTAAAACAGATAAACACCGTCGATCTAACAAGAGGTGTCATGGGAACCGCATGTACAAGATATGAAACCAACATGTACATGAAAAATCGGCCACGGTACTATAAAAAATACCTGTTGGTTCTGAAGACTGTAATAGTGATATCAGCATTACTAGTTTACCAGGAACTTTGGTAAAAAGCTGGAATGCTCAAGAACATGAAAAGAGCATATGCTCACAACGAACAATCTCAAATAAATATTACATTGCACCAAATGCGATACACATTACGCAACTTGTATCGACTATGTTCCTTTACTTGCTACAAAATAACATACATTTAACATTCGTCACGCAAGAGAGGCGACACTGCCACGTGCTTATGCAAATAGAAATAAAAAATAATTATAAAAGCAAATAGTTATAAGTATTCACCATCCAATGCATATTACGTGAGTATCGAGTGCTGAATGTTATGTTAGGCGAAAACATTACCATTGTAAAGTGCGGGAATGATAAGAGGTCAAAACTGCTACACACTTATGCAACAGATATCAAAATAAAATGTAAAGGAAAATATTTATAAGATCTTACTAACCAGCGCAATCACATTTTACACAAGCGGCGTTTGATGTATGCTGTGTTATATTATGATAGACAAGACCAGGCATTCCTGGTTTGTACGAAAGAATAGCAGACGACTTCTTTACGAACCGACGGAAACGAAACAGTCAAATTAAGATTACAGACAACACTNGTACGAAAGAATAGCAGACGACTTCTTTACGAACCGACGGAAACGAAACAGTCAAATTAAGATTACAGACAACACTAACAGCAGGACGCCACCGACCCGGCCGATGTCGTGAGATCAACTAGTATTTTGGAAACCTGTAAGGCGGTCCAGGTGGTCGGCCGGCAGCACGAGCACAGGGCAGGTCTCAGCAAGTCGAAGGGATGGCACATAACAGTAGCCAAGATAGAAGAGTCAGTCTCCAGGGTGGCAGACCAGCCGAAACACACATGCACTTCCCTTTACGAGAGGAATTCAGTTTTACAGTACAATCTAACAATTTTTCCATTTTAAAAACTGTATATACATGTACTTATTTGAATACATAATATTTATAGTGCTAGAAATGTAAGCACGTTATGTAAAGAATTAGCCATTAATAGCTTTACACAATTTTTTGTTAACATAGAAATATAATTAAATGTACGAACTTTGTAATGACGAGTAAGGAGACATCGCAACACAGAAACATTTCAACTATGTATGTACTCTGTTTTTAAAAGACTTAAAACATGAAGAGAAGGGGTTCACCTTAACATAAAAAAACNTTTCAACTATGTATGTACTCTGTTTTTAAAAGACTTAAAACATGAAGAGAAGGGGTTCACCTTAACATAAAAAAACCAGGTTATCTATTTTATACACAGAATACCTGTAGGCCACAAGGGCATCTCGTAGCTATCGATGTGAACNTTTCAACTATGTATGTACTCTGTTTTTAAAAGACTTAAAACATGAAGAGAAGGGGTTCACCTTAACATAAAAAAAACCAGGTTATCTATTTTATACACAGAATACCTGTAGGCCACAAGGGCATCTCGTAGCTATCGATGTGAACNAAAAAAACCAGGTTATCTATTTTATACACAGAATACCTGTAGGCCACAAGGGCATCTCGTAGCTATCGATGTGAACTCAATGGAACCACAGACCACAATGACTATCCTGCCATTTCATGCATGGCATACATTACCGACAAAGAAAGCAACTCGGCACTACAAGTATTCTAATTATGCCACCCTTAACCAAATATATTTACTTCCGTACTCAATANAAAGAAAGCAACTCGGCACTACAAGTATTCTAATTATGCCACCCTTAACCAAATATATTTACTTCCGTACTCAATGTATATTCATCTCAAATACTTGCAGCCTGCCAGACATTTATTCTTAGACGATAGGAGTTAAAAAAAAAACATAATCGCCATTTTCCTACTACTATCCCGAGTTTCAAATTGAACTTTACAAAGTGTAAAAAGAAAATAATAATATTACATAATACTGCATTACGTAGTTAAATAACGAGAGCTGTGAACTGCTCACTACTGTGCAATTAGTTTACGGAGGTTGTAAACTGAACTGCTGAACAAACGAAGCAGAAACAACATTTACATGCACGTAATGTTTTACGTTTTAATGGCGATAAGATTTTACACCGCACCAAAAAAATTTATATTAATAACGAAGGGATAACCTCTTTCAAATTTTTACCTCGTTTAAACGACCCGGCTTTATATAAAAGCGAAATTAAAGTAGGGGAGTAGTTTTTAAAGGAGCAACTGACATGCAAAAGAGTAAACTTTCAATCAAAATTTAAGCGTATTTCCATTCTGGGAGCTTCAGAAAGTAAATTTTCATAAAAACACCTTCGTCAACAAGGATAATTATANTTAAGCGTATTTCCATTCTGGGAGCTTCAGAAAGTAAATTTTCATAAAAACACCTTCGTCAACAAGGATAATTATAATGAAGGTTGTTTACGGCAAATTGAGCATTTTTGGAACCCACCTTAAGATCTACTTGTATACGCATTGTATTTTATTCTACCAACCATAAAATTAACAATGTCATGAGCATGATTACTTTATTCATGCGTCAGTCAAGTGAAACTGTAAAATTATTAGAAAAGTAAATATTTTACTAAATTTATAATTCATTTCCACTTATATAAATTAATAAAATAGAAAGCAAAATAAATCATTTAAGTATTTACAAATGTTTAATTATCCTTTTTAATTCAAAGTTAAGTCATCGAACTACTTTTCCCTCCACCGTTACAAACTTTACTGGGCGCAATCCAGTCAGTGTGCCCGTTAAAATATATGCACGTAGGGGCAGTGACATTTTTAAAAAATTTGACTACAAAAGTGTTTAAATATCCGTGAAGAGCCTACAATAACCATGTTTGTAGGTAATAAAATACTGTTAGTAACGTTCAAAAAAAAAATTTTGTATTGTTTTCATGTACAAGATGATAACTTTCGTGGTTTTCGTACGTACAGAAATAAGGTTTGCTAGTTGCATACCCAACTGCTCACAGTAACTTGGATGAAACCTTCACTAACCTAACGAAGCTCGAAGAAGTTTTTAAACTACTGAGACCGTAACTATAAAGTTGGAAACGTTACGTGGTAAGTCTCCCTTTGCCCGTTTGAACCCATCCGCGTAGAAATCGCGGAGCCGGGCTGCCCTAATAGTGTCGCCCTTCCTTCAGCGAGAAGAGTAGGTCTTCCAAGCGTAATAATTTAACGAATTGCGGGAAGTGGGGCCTCCATTTACTACAGCTCTAACCGTGCAACGAGCTAGCAACGGGGAAGCCCCCACTTCGCCCCGACTCCCAGCGACAAGCACGAAAAGCTTCCAGAGCCGAAACACAGAGCTCGTCTGGTGCCGAGTTTGTTTTCGCCTCCACCGCCGCACAAAGCGCCATTGCAGCCGTGCATGCGAGACGAGAGAGGAGGATAAAGGCAACGTCACCGTTCGCACAAATCAAATAAAGGGTGCGCTTTTTTTTATTTTTCGCACGGAGGTTATTCATATTTAGAAGCCAGAAGAGCTTCAGAATACAGAGCGGGTAGAGTAGAGAGTCGCGCAGAGGAATCATAATGAGGTAGAGTGGTGGGGGCAAAAGGGGCGCAAATACCTATCCATAACTATTAAGGGCCTTTCATGGTAAAATATTATAAACGCTCTCAAGGTCACGTCCGGCCGTAAGGAAGCATTGTGACAGCAATGGAAAATAGCATAAAGAAACTTCGAGTGTGTTTTGTTTTCTCTGAATTTTAAGCGGTGACTTTAGAGTTTTAATACAACAATCTGTTCAGTAAAGATACATCATTGTCACCATAATTTCAAACACTGTTTTACACAAGAACACGTAATGTAAACACATGGCTCTTACAGTGATTTTTGCTGACTCCGGCACCTTTCAACTATATCATTTACGTTTAAATAACTTAATTTTATACATTGGCAACAAGTTATCACCTTTTATTTCTACACGAAAAAAATAAGTTGGAATATTCTATAGTTTTTCAGAAAATAGAATAGCCAATTGCAACGAGACCTATACGACAACTAACGAGCGAGAAGGAATCATTTGATGCACGCCGATATTTCCTGACACGACTATTTATAGTTACCACACTTTCAGTTCGTATTACGAAAACAAAGAATGATAAATTTGTCGCGAAACGTTTAATACGCTTTCAGTTTTTGGTTTTCAAAATTTTAACAATTTAATAACTAGATATAGGTTTCTCTACTGAAGTAAGAGCTTGACATGCCTGTCACATGCTTTTATAACTGCAAAATCGGATTACATAACTACCATTCTAAAACATTCAATTAATATGAAAACTAATTTAATCTCTAATTATTAACAAAAATCTTACACATTCATAGAAATTATTAGTTTTCGCAAAGAATCTGTACACTTCTATCTTAAACGTAAATGGGTTGAAATTTATAAGTATTATTGTTGTCAATTCCAGTAATGCATTTTTTTTCACNCTTCTATCTTAAACGTAAATGGGTTGAAATTTATAAGTATTATTGTTGTCAATTCCAGTAATGCATTTTTTTTCAAAATTACTATATGTCTTTTAAAACTACTGCAAGACACACAAGCACATAATATAAGGTACTTGAGGTCTAATGCAGAAATACATTCGCGAAAAGAACTTATTTTAGTGTATATACTTCAATTTTACACGCTAACTTAATATAGCTATACGCTTAATACGGGTTACTTTTTCATATTTACTAAGTACACAGAAGACCCCCGAGAAATCAACATGGTCTACAAACGCTCAAAAGTCTTCCCAAACCAAAATATGCACATTCCTTTATCATCATGCTTAACTGTATTTTGCATAGTCACAAGTTTATCGAAAAAGAACGCAAAAAATTTCAAGGCAAAGAAATATTGAAAAAAAAATTAGTGTTATCTAAAATGAAATTTACGTAAATGAATATTACAAGAGAAAAAAACACATCAAGGGTGGGATTCAAAAATGCAGGACAAAAATTGATCACAGCGCCTGTTTATATTCAACCGATAAGTCGTGCTGCAAGCATGCCCTAGAGTTCTTGCAATCATTCCGAACTGTTGTGGTTCTGCATCTGTGTCGATTGCGTGCTTCATTCCAGTGCATTAAAGTGTCCGTGGGAAATGCTGAGCCCATTCATCCTAAATTCAGACATTAAAAAATATAAATAAAATTTAATTTAATAAGCTAAGCTTTTAAGCGTTTGGACTAACGCTGTCGCACACAAAAATACTGTTTAATTAATCACGGCAGTGATTTAATAAAATTACTTATTTTTATTTTATTATTCCAGCACTTTTAGGGAAAAAAAAAAAGTATCTTAACTACGATTGAAGAGGTTTGGACAACAGTCAACAAACTACTACGTCATACTTCTCAAGTAAGCTTCACGTATTTACTAGCACATCTGCTTCCCTCTGTGCGCAGTTGTATTATTCTCCTATATTAAAGAGTTTCCAATTAAAGACATCTGTTGGCGTAAATCGTAAATGTTCATAACCGCTTGGGGATACAAACCAAGGGTTTTTCTTAAAAAGGCTTGGAAACTTATATTTACATTGGTAGCTAAATAAGCAAGCTAAACAATATGACGTGACTGACCAACCCAGTATATTCCATTTCCAATGGTACAAGATGCGGCCATGCTTTCACATTATAGCTGAAGTACACCCTCACAAAAACCACCATAGCGTGACATGGTTAAACATAAAACACAGCCGGAGCCATGCTCTTATTTGTTAACGGGGCGCTCTTAGCCAAACGGCCATTCCGCACCACGGCCTCCCAGTAGGAGGGGAAGAGGGATCACGCCTTCTCAACGCAGACATGACCAGCGCTCACCGAAATTGATCAAACCCGTAGCTCCTACCTTTCATCAGGCCGCACTGAGCGTAGCCCCGATATGATTTACCAGATCACACCGAGCATGTCCTACCACAAGGGCTGAGATCCTAGCTCTCAGTTAACCAAGCGTGTGGTCTGGCCGGAGCACTACCCACACCCCTGACGTCATCTCGGGACGCCCCGGAGCAGTGCCTGCTCACCGCCGGGCTCTTCAACAAGAGGGGGAATCTCTCCGAGCCTCCTCCAGCATGCGGAGTCAACCACTGCCAGCACGAGTCCAACCTCACCTGATCCGTACATTAGAGGGTACCTCCGGATGGGCCAAACAGATCATCCCGTGCTACCTCTTATTTTCCATGGCACGTATGGGTTTTCCAATGCCCGATCACCAGAG
>NQII01000470.1:728989-840666 GCA_002778355.1 Clitarchus hookeri
ATGCTGCATATGAAAGAAGAATTCATATATTGTGTAACACTGTAAAATAATTTGATACAATTTAGTTACTGGATTATGAACATTTATTAGTAAGAGTATATTTTTAATCAGAATTTAAGCGTTTTTTCCATTTTGAATATTTCAGGCAGCACATTTTGCAATAATAACTATGGCTGTGTTTAGAAAGTTTTAGTAATAATGTTAACAAGTATTTCAAATAATATAATTGAGGCACATATATTTTAGCTACCAAAAAAGACAACTTTCGTGGCTGAAATCGATGTGCATAAAATTAATTATAAAAATAGACTCTTACTAAATTATTTAGAAACAATATTTAAATAAGTAAATTTAGTAAACTTAATTTCACAGTGTTACAATATACAAAGTGGTCCGCGTAAAGTGGACACCCCCAATATTTCCGGAACGGTTGCAGATCACGAAATGCGATTTTTGCTTAATGAAGTTACGTACGGGGGCAAGTAATATGCTGCAAAGTGACTATTCGTAACACGTGTATGGACAGAAATAATAAAACTACATACGGTTTTTCTCCTGGAAAAATAAATTGATGTCAACGGCATCTGAAAGTTCGTGCAAAGTGGAATTCAGTGATATAGCATATGCAATGGAAAGTAACACAGAAAAGCCAAGAAATAACGTGCAAATATGATTAAGTCAGGTGGGCAGGTAGCATGAGGCAGTGGACCTGTACTCACAGCTGTAAGCAAGCAACAACACGCTCCGTGACTCATCCTCGCGGGAGCGCTTCCTAGTAGCAGCGCAGTACCAGTCCCCGTAATCTGTTATGGTAACTGGTATTGCAGTCTGTGGTTGTACGTACGCAATGAAGTTCACGAATGAGGAAGAACTGGACGCTTTACTTATTTACGGTGAGAGTGGCAGAAATGCCAAGCAAGTCCGTCCAAATGTATAGTCAAAGGTAACCTAATCGGACACCCATCTCATGGCAAATGATACGAGGCATTTGTACACGTCTTTTGCCACGAGGGGATTGGAATTCCGCAACACGTGTGTGACGAAATATTGCTAAGGGCGAGACGCATCAACACGACGTGTTGGCACGTGTCGATACGAACCTACNTGGCGAGACGCATCAACACGACGTGTTGGCACGTGTCGATACGAACCTACACATGGGTAAGCGAGAACTTTCCAGGTTCGTAGGAATAAATAAATCAAGTTTGTTATGGATAATGCNACGAGGCATTTGTACACGTCTTTTGCCACGAGGGGATTGGAATTCCGCAACACGTGTGTGACGAAATATTGCTAAGGGCGAGACGCATCAACACGACGTGTTGGCACGTGTCGACACGAACCTACACATGGGTAAGCGAGAACTTTCCAGGTTCGTAGGAATAAATAAATCAAGTTTGTTATGGATAATGCGCCAAAGGAAATTACATCCATATCATGTGGCTCTTCACCAGGCATTACATGCAGCCGATTTCCCGGAGCGTGTTCACTTTAGTAGGTTTGTTCTAATGTCTGTAAGGGATTAGAGCAATTTTCCGAAGAACATACTATTTACCGATGAAGCGAACTTCACAAACCATGGGCGCATAAATTTACGAAATATGCACTACAAGCTGACGGAGAATCCGCGTTGGGTCCGGCACGAGGAGCACCAGCGACAGTCGAAAGTGAACGTGTGGTGTGGAACCGTTGGAGACTACGTTATAGAGCCAATATTCATTCAAGGGACAGTGGCCGTCTGTATGTACGCCCATTTCCTCAGAGAGTATTTACCAGCACTTGTGTAAGACATACCGCTCGACATAAGTTGTGATATGTGGTTCCAGTATGATGGTTGTCTTGCGAATTTTGTTTTAGTGGCCAGGCAAGTGTTCAACGAAAAGTTTCCAAACCGGTAGTTACGGCGTGGTGTTGTTGTAAGATGCCCAGCTCGCTCCCCCGACCTCGATTTTGTCCTGTAGGAAACACTGGAAAATAGTGTGTTCAACACGGTTCCTACGACGCCAGAAGACACGCAGGAACGCACTGTGGCAGCTTGAAGAGGCATTACACCAGAAACACTTCAGGCCGCTCGTCGCTCGCTACATGTGTGTTTACAGATGTGTATTGCTGTCGATAGTAAACACATCGAGCACATGCAGTGAAAAGACCTAATGTGAAGCGTTTCAGCCATAACTGTGCTCTTTTGCACTATGAATGCGGGTGCAATTGCATTTNACATGTGTGTTTACAGATGTGTATTGCTGTCGATAGTAAACACATCGAGCACATGCAGTGAAAAGACCTAATGTGAAGCGTTTCAGCCATAACTGTGCTCTTTTGCACTATGCATGCGGGTGCAATTGCATTTCTTCTTAGGTTAGTTTATTCTATTTTTGTTGTGCATCTGCACGCATTCGTTACTCANAGACACGCAGGAACGCACTGTGGCAGCTTGAAGAGGCATTACACCAGAAACACTTCAGGCCGCTCGTCGCTCGCTTCATGTGCGTTTACAGATGTGTATTGCTGTCGATAGTAAACACATCGAGCACATGCAGTGAAAAGACCTAATGTGAAGCGTTTCAGCCATAACTGTGCTCTTTTGCACTATGAATGCGGGTGCAATTGCATTTCTTCTTAGGTTAGTTTATTCTATTTTTGTTGTGCATCTGCACGCATTCGTTACTCANATGCGGGTGCAATTGCATTTCTTCTTAGGTTAGTTTATTCTATTTTTGTTGTGCATCTGCACGCATTCGTTACTCAGTTCAGTTAATGACTAGGAAGCAAATCTCCTGAATTACGTTTGTTTCTGAATAAAATGTAATGTATTGATATCAGACTTGCACTCACATTGCCCATCTTCCCTCCGCTGCTCAGCTCTCCTTTGTCTAATATCGCATTCCGTGCCCCTTGTCCCATTAAGGTAAGCGCTACGCTGCTATAAGGAAGCGCTCCCGCCAGGATGAGTCACGGCGCGTGTTGCTTGACTACAGCTGTGAGTACAGGTCCACTGCCCCATGCTACCGGCCCACTTAACTTAATAATATCTGCACAACATTTCTTGGCGTTTCTGTGTTACTTTTCATAGCATATTTTCTACCACCGAATTCTTCTTAGCACGTACTTTCAGATGCCGCTAAAATAGATGTATGTTTTCAGGGGAAAATCATATGTGATTTAATAATTTTTGTCCATACACGTGTTACGAATAGTCACTTTGCGGCAAATTACTTGCCCCGTACGTAATTTCACTAAACGAAAAGCGCATTTCGTGATCTGCAACTGTTCCGGAGATTTTGGAGGTGTCCACGTTAGGCAGACCATCCTGTGTGTGTATATATATATATATATATATATATATATATATATATAAAATTAAATCACACATGATTTTCCCCTGGAAACATACTTCTTTTTCAACGGCATCTGGAAGTACGTGCCAAGAAGAATATATATATATGCAGACCATCCTGTTTATATATACACATGCAGACCATCCTGTATGTATATATGCAGACCATCATGTATATATACATATATATGCAGACCATCCTGTTTATATATATATGTGCAGACAATCCTGTATATATATGTCTTTTATACGCAACATAAATCGTACTTTTCTGGAAATTTTGGTAATTTACAAACCATTTACTTTCCAGTAACAAAAAATTTAACGAAACATCAAGATATCAAGGTGACAATCAAAATTTTGTCCTTGGCATAATTTGATAAGATGTTAAACAGTTACTGCAATTATCACTTCAAAAACACGTAACTCAGACCTAAGGGTTGCATCTTAAATATTTTCAATGAGGCAGTCTTTCATTTCCACCATTAATGATGTACACAACCCTCAGATATCGCTTCAGTCAACATGTCGTATGGCCGACTTTAACTTTTTTTTTTTTGTGACAAATGAACAGCCTTTATTTGTCAGTGTTGTTCAATTAAATTCTGTATAAATGAAAATAAATGACGACAAATTGTTAGGAAATGAGAAAAGAAAAGTAATGGAATTGAATATTTGCTGATACAAAAAGGAAAAAAATTAAGTACTTCTTGAAGGGTTGTGCGTAACATTGTTACATAAATAAATAACGAAACCTCTCTCTGCCTTGATGTATTCCAGATCAACCATAACAACGCATTAATAATATTTAAATAAGGTGCGAGAGCGCACGCTGGGGTCGCGCAGTACGAAAATGACACGGACCGTGTCCCGGTCTGAATTATTCATGGCTGGGATGGCGCCCTCTGTAAGCGATGTGGCGCGGACACAGCGAAAATACAAATCCGCGCCACGAAGATGGGGAGACGACTTCAGAATGGAAGGATTGTGACGAGGAAAATTGAGAGAAAAATCAAGATGAGCCGGCGAGCCAAGCGAAGACGTCACGACGTGGAGCAGAATTGAAGATCTACACACAGGGGCGCCGCACGCTTGCTGTATTCCTAGTTCCCGGCTGGTAGGAACACAGATAAAGATACGCCAGCGATATGTTTTTCTGACTTGGAGAATGCCCGCAGATGTGAATGTATCTCACGTCACTAGAAGACTGCAGGATGTATCTTGACATGCGACCACAGGCGCCGCCATTATACTCTATACACTTTACTTTGAAACAAAGGAAATTAATCCAGTGTTATTTAAATCGAGCTATATGCCGTACGTGGTAATTTGAGCACTTTTGAAATCAAATTTTGAAAAATCTCACTTTCGCTACATGCATGCGATTTCACCGGCATTTTAACTGGTATGCGGCTAGTAAAGTTGGTAACGGTGGGAAGAAAGTAGTCACATGTCTCAATGTTGAATTAAAGAGTTGGGTAAACGTTTGTGAATACAGAAATAGTTTCTTTAACTTTTGGTTTTTTTAGTGGTTATAAGTGTAAAAATTAGCAAATTGGTATAATATCTGCTTTTCTAAAGTTTCACTTGGCCGACACATGAACAAGGTGATGAGGCCCACGGCAATGTTAATTTTACACGTGGTTAAAGAATATACAATGTGCATACAAAAAGATCTTCAGCAATGCTTTCAAAAGTTATCCGTTTACCATAAACAGTCTTTAAGCTTGGTGGTCAGAACTTTCTCGAAAAGAAAATTAGATTGCAAATATTTAGCTTTTAAAGATAACACTAAAAAATTAATTTTAATTATAACCTTTATTGACTGTGTTATTCAAAGCGAACCAAGTAATGTAATTACAAACGCCACAGAAGTTTGCCAAAAAATTTCGCAACCTTGGCGACATGGTAATTAATGGCTGGTGTATCGAAGCAAAGTTACGGAGTTGTAGTTTAGACGCCCCATCCAGCTGTCCGTTGAATTTACGGAGAAAATTAAACTTTGGCATATTCATACTATAAACTAACTTCGTATTCACGAAAATCCAATATATGATAAGTAGTAGGATTTTGCCGATTTGGTGCTATCGGCTTCTGGAGTCGGAGCACGGAGCTGTTCATGCTCTATCATTCCGTTCGGCCAGTGGCCATTTTGTCCGCCATGTTGGATGTCAGATATTTTTGATCCCGGAGACCTTTGACCTCGAAATCCCCCCAAAAATCCAAAAAAAAAAAAAATTCTCAAAAAATGTATAACCCATTTCATAAAAAATTATTTAATAACTTACTAAAAAAATATTCCAAAAATTATTAAAAATTATTTATAAAATATTTTAAAATGTAATTAAAAAAATTATTTAAAAACACCTACATTTCCAGATATTCTCCCAGCACCACACACAGCAACGACTGCCCCCCCTTCCCACTCCCCTCACCAAAAAATCACCCCCTCCAGTATATTTAATTGCTCCGCCAATCTTTCTCATTGGCTAATTGCTCCCCAATTCATTCTCTATCATTCCGGTCACCCAACCGCCATATTGGATTCAAATGGCGTTTGACCTGGACCCATGATGTTGACATTAACCGTTTGCCCAAACCTTGAATAATCTTGAACAAAAAAAAAATTGCAAAAAAATTATAAAATCTCAAAAAAATATAAAAAATTTAAAAAATGAAAAAAAAATTTAAAAAATTATTTAATGCTGTACACGTAAGTCTGAGGTTCAATGACAGGTGGATCGACTAAGCTTCCGACAAGATTAGTCCTCGCCAGGTCGACCAGTGACCATTTCGTCAGCCATGTTAGATGTCAGTGACCTTGACCCTCGACGCTTTCAACCTTACAAATCCAAAAAAATCCAAAAATATTTCAAAAATTAAAAAAATTATAAAATATAAAAATATAAATTTAAAAAATACAATTTTCAATGTTTGGGAATAACAGGGTCCGGAGCTAAAGCCGACATCATGCTCTGTCATTCCGGTATTTCGGCTGCCATGTTATGATGTCACCCAACAACCAAAAATTTTTACTTAAAGACCTTGACCTTTGACCTTGATACGTGACATTGAATGACATTGAAACTAAAAAATTCCAACAGTGCCAAAAAATTATAAAAAATTATAAATAGACCGAACAATTTAAAAAAATTATTTAAATATTTATTTTTTTTANCTTGATACGTGACATTGAATGACATTGAAACTAAAAAATTCCAACAGTGCCAAAAAATTATAAAAAATTATAAATACACCGAACAATTTAAAAAAATTATTTAAATATTTATTTTTTTTAAATTTTTATTTCTTTAGGTTTTCGCAGCACCGTGCCCAGTATATGACTAGCATTACCAGGGTTTGGGAGGCTCACTTATCGAAGGCAGAACAGTGGTGGCCATTTTGGTTAATAGGTATAGGGTATGTCAAATCAAAAATTTGTATTTATTATCAAATTTTAAAAAATAATGTTTTAATAAAAAATTTATAAATTTTTATTTGTACTGAAATAATACTTAGTGTACTATGGAAACATGCAAAAAAACTCTCTTTCAGTTACTACATTTACAGTCTCCTCCTCTCTTGAAGTCTATTATTATCTGATGTCAGAATATGTAAATTATTCATTGTCTCGACTGTTATGTAGTTATAAGTATGCTACTCAGAATTATTATTTTAATATATGTATATGTGACCAATCCAAGGCCTTCATATCAGTAGCAACCGCTTGCCTAAGTCATTTTATAATCATGGAATGGATCAGCATCTACAATCACATTTATAGGCATGCTTAACGTTAGTTGAAATACCAATAGTGCTAGGCCCTTAAGACTTGGAATGTACGAGGGTGATAAACAGTCTTATATCCTGTGCTCCTCTTGAAAAACAATCCATTAATCTTTCGCAATCTTTCCATAAAAGTCAAGGTTAAAGGTCAAGATCACTTGAATTTAATATGGTGGTTGGATGACATCATAACATGGCAGCTGAAAGACTGGAACGACAAAGAATAATTTCTGCTTCGGGCCCGGACCCCGTTATGCCCTAACATTCAAAATATTAATTTTTTTAATGTTTAAATTTTTATTTATATCATTAAAAATTTTTTTTTTTAATATTTTTGGATTTTGTGGGTTTCAAATCGGGGTGAAGGTGGAAGTTCAAGGTCACCGACATCTAACATTATTGACGAGATGGACACTGGTTGACGTGGCAAGGACCGGTCGTATCGGGAGCTTAGTCGATCCACCTGTAATAGAACCCCCCACCTCCTACATTTAAAACTTTAAATAATTTTTTAAAATTATTTTTTAATTATTCTTTGAATTCTTAGAATTTTATTTTTTTTTAGATTTAATAATTTTTCTGCATTTTTGGAATTNATTTTTTAATTATTCTTTGAATTCTTAGAATTTTATTTTTTTTTAGATTTAATAATTTTTCTGCATTTTTGGAATTTTTAGATTCAAGGTAATTCAAGTTGTTGGCCACAGGGTCAAGGTAAAATTTTCCCTGGATCCAATATGGCGGTTGGGTGACCGGAATTATAGAGCATGAGCGGCGGAGGTGGGGCAATTAGCCAATGAGTAACATTGGCGGAGCAATTAAATATATTGAAAGGTGGATGGTTTTGTTGAGGGGAGTGGAGGAGGGCAGTCGTTTGCTGGTCGTTGTGCTAGCGAGACCTTCGAAAATGTACTTTTAAAAAAATTTATAATATTTTTTAATAACATTTAATAATTTTTAAATAATTTTTTATTAAATTTTTAAATAATGTTTTATAAATGTTTAGAAAATTTTGGATTTTTTTAATTTTTGAATTTTTTATTTTGAAGTTATAGGTTACCGGGTCAAAGGTAGAAGGTCACCCACGTCCAAAATGGCGGACAAGATTCCCGCCAGCCGCAATTACAGAGCATGAACTGCTCCGAGATCCGATGCCAGAATCCGATGGTGCTAAATCGGCCAAATACAACTACTAGGATATATTTGTGATAAGGTGCGGGGAATAATCATGTGTCAACCGGAGCAGCTCAATACCGTTGAAGTTTTATTACGATGAGACTAATACACTGTCAACTTTTATACGTGACTTAATTTATGAAACAGGCGGTGAACTGTTTGTGCTCAAGTTAGCTTCACCACTTACCTTTAATGATTACCAATATTAACTGCAAATGAACTGTCTATCCAGAAACTTACTGACGTTGAATCTGTAACTGCGAAATATTCTTTAACTTCAACCAAAATTGTAGCGAATCAGGAAAAATAATTGCAAGTAACAAAGTTTTAATATAGTAATTCTGAAACTAGAGCACAGTGGAACCGGTTTTTTTTTCACAGAGTATAAATTTACATAACAGGAAAAATGTTTGTATTTTTAAATATTTTCGCAGTTTTAGGTGATAGTTTAGTCCATGAGAATGATAAACTTTATATGCCAAGTGGCGGAGGGAGGTGTAATGGCCATAAATAAGAAACCAGGGAATAGCATTGTGAAATACAAGAAAATAGTTCTCTAAATGAAAACATGGTATTTACTATGTGGTTTCTTATTCAGCGTGACACTGTTTCAGAAAAGGAATATTGTAATTTCTGCGTAAGCAAAAAAATTATTTTCCACGACAATTATAAAGTATATTTTACAAACCAACGTTACTTCAACAAAACTGACATATTTAAACGTTATTTATACTTTAACGGTTTCGAATTTAAAACATGATCAAAGGCATGTTGCGTATTTTTACGAAAAAACTTACACTCATGATCTCACTGGAAAGTAAATTTATGTATATAAGAGCAGAGACAGGTGCGAGTAAAAGTACTTAGTCTTGTTTTCCCACTGGCGCGCCATGGCGGTTGGGTCAAGTGAGCCAAACAGTACTACTTTCCTTACTAATAGCATTTCCCTTGAATAGTCTGAAAGACGAAAAAATAGACACCATTATTGAGGTCAATGAAACAGTTTGAAGAGAATTATATAAAAAATATTTAGAGATAACTGATTCAATTATTGTACTTCACACTTATTTTATTCTTTTTAATAAAATCGCTCCAAAAAAATTCAACTCTTTCTATCAATTACAAACCGACATTATAGGTCTCAGCTCAATCTTACCAAATCACAAAACAGAATTTGAGGCCACGAAAGAGAAACGTTACCAAGATTTATTTTTAAACATTTTCACAGACCATTTTGTAATTTAGTAATGCATACTAACTTAAANGAGAAACGTTACCAAGATTTATTTTTAAACATTTTCACAGACCATTTTGTAATTTAGTAATGCATACTAACTTAAATTAATGCGTGCGGAGTAAAAACGAAGTAAGAGACCGAGTTAGTTAATAGGCTGTTCACGTTAAATAAGCGTTTTTAAAGACAAAAATTTTTAAAAATTCAATATTTTTAACGGGCAAACTGACTTGCACGCTGCCAGTAATATAAGTGTCGACGGAGGGAAANAGAAACGTTACCAAGATTTATTTTTAAACATTTTCACAGACCATTTTGTAATTTAGTAATGCATACTAACTTAAACTAATGCGTGCGTAGTAAAAACGAAGTAAGAGACCGAGTTAGTTTATAGGCTGTTCACGTTAAATAAGCGTTTTTAAAGACAAAATTTTTTAAAAATTCAATATTTTTAACGGGCAAACTGACTTGCACGCTGCCAGTAATATAAGTGTCGACGGAGGGAAAGTAGTTCATGTCTTAGCGTTGAATTAAAAGTGATAGGAAAGCATTTGTGAATACTGAAACTATTTTTTTCAGTTTCAATTTTTTTAAAGCATGTAATTGTGCAAATTCGCAAATCTGTAAAATATATTTTTTTTCTGATAAGTTTACGTTGTTACTTGGCCATGCACGTATAAAGTGATCCTGCACATGGGCATGTTACTTTTACATATGGCGGTAGAATACTTCCTGTGTATATAAGCAGATCTTAAGTTCGTCTTTCAAAAGAGCTCAGTTTACCGTGAACAGAATATACCCTCGAATGAGTGTGGCCAAATTACTTTTCCTACCAGAAGCACTGAGGTAAACGTATCAGAAGGAATATATCTAGGAAGCCAACAGCCAGTCAGTGGTTTCAATGGCGGAACACTCGTCGGTAGTGCCGGCAGTAGTAATAAATGTCGTTCTCTATGTGTCCGACTAGTTGGTTGCCACGTCGTTAGCATTTGGGTGTGTTTTTAAATGATCAGGATGATAATTCATTAAAAAATCTATAGTCTGGACATTTAATTCAGGGAAAAAAATTAAATATCAACCCATCCTCGTTCTCTTCTCACCTTCGGCAGATAACAGCAGTGTTCTAGTTTCTTGATTAGAATGATCGTTTACCACTGCCATTTTTGGTCGTCTGTTACTGCCGAGATCGCCTGCCCAACCACAATGGTGGCCTCAACTAGACCAGACGCAAAATCAACTTATCTATGACTCATGAGCACCGACTGTAAATAAATAAACACTCGTCAGTAATCTCAGCTGCTGACAGTAAAAAAAGTAAATACCAGACTGTGAAGTACAGATGGTAGGAAGCTGTACATGGATGCGGTTGGCTTCGTCGTTAAGTCTGTTCCACTGCACACATGAGATTGCGCGGTAGCTGAGATCATAAACAGCGACTCCGAGCCAACAGTGATGATGAACGTGGGGTTTGCTTTACAGCCGCGCTCAGATTACACAAGCCAAAAATTCTATAGTGGAAGCCGAAGTCTTGGAGAGGAGCAGAGAAGAGACAGAAATGCGGGACGGCGCTAGTGCAAAAGTGATATTCCGAGAAAATGAATTGTTCAAATGACAGCAAACACAAAATAAAAATAGCACTTATCTGGCTCACCATTTGCGAAGCTGAGGGTAAATATTCTCAATGGCCAAATACTTTGTTTTGGCAAGAATATCAGTTTTGTACTTATTCTTTAATGGTTGACTTCCAGTATCTTTTTCCAAGAGACTATTTTAACTTAAGTAACTTATTTATACTTGTCACCACACTACTGAATAAATGATTCATTTTTCGCTGTTTGAAAGCTTTTGGAAGAAACATTTCGTTACCGCGGCTTTTATCTAGTTCAAACAGAGATAATATGCCCCTTACTAGAAACCAAACCTACCTGCAACATCTAATAAGTTTTAAAATTCAAACACTACATCTGATCCTCGTTTGGAATTTAAACAAGTAATGAGCAAAACTAGTTTGACAAACGTTTTGGACAGCGTCAGCTATTTCGAATAATTGTATCTAGTTAAGTAAACATACTCTATATATATGTTTATATATATTTTTTTTTTTGAAGAAATATTTACACTAATAAGATAGATAAGTATTTCTTTAAAAGGCATTTGCAAATAAAACTGTACGCGCTATAATTTATCATGGGTAAAATCCGANGATAGATAAGTATTTCTTTAAAAGGCATTTGCAAATAAAACTGTACGCGCTATAATTTATCATGGGTAAAATCCGAACCCGTTATTTATCCTCCCTATTGCTTTGACAGCCTCCAGCAGTTGAACGATGCATTACCAAATACATACATACTTACAAGGTAATTCGTATAATTCGCGTGAAACAAACTCGCAAATGATTTCTATAACGTGGCTCACCTTGCAAACATGAATTTGATAATACCTTATTAAAATTTTTCCGACTGATCGGCTAATAAAATAAAAAAGAATCTCAACGAAAATTCTGCGTATGGAAAGAGTCTTCTTTGAATACCATATATTTGAATTGAGAGTCTTAATTCCAACTACGAAATAAAAGATGTATGATGAGGGCACCGATAGCTAAAAAATATCTGCGTACTCCTTTGCAAAAATTAACGAATGTACGTTCGCTGGCTTTTTTTNGAGGGCACCGATAGCTAAAAAATATCTGCGTACTCCTTTGCAAAAATTAACGAATGTACGTTCGCTGGCTTTTTTTACTCCGGAAACGACCCTTTTCATGCTACTCATTTTTAATACATACTCGTAAGCTCAGCGGGGGAGAAAATTTGTCAGCTACCGAGCTCTTAATTAAAAATTCTTGACGCGATATGTGAAGGCGGCGGTTGGTGCACGTGTGCAACTTTGCGTAATTTGCGAATTTTTCAAGTTCGCGTCTCTTCACCTCTNGTGAAGGCGGCGGTTGGTGCACGTGTGCAACTTTGCGTAATTTGCGAATTTTTCAAGTTCGCGTCTCTTCACCTCTCGCCTTCCGACGTGTCTGCCGCTCATGCGCGGCGAATGCCCGACTAATTGCGCAGTTCCCACAGTCCTCACAGAAGTCGACGTCACGTTTCAAAGCGCTACGTTGTTGCAAAACTTTCTCGACTCTGCATGCTCGTTCCTAGCCCGGTATTGTGCCTCAGAGTTCACCAAAAGCGTAAAAATAAAAACGAAATATATGTTCATTACAAAGTGATTATAAGTACTGACGTATCCAGGGGGAAGGGGAGGGTGGATTTGGGGGTTCCTAACCTTTACCCGTCATTCCGCTTGACGTTATGAGTTAAGATTGAAGTTATTGGTAAATATTCAACTATGTATAATTACATAAACATTTAATGCATTTTATTATATTGTAAAGTAGGTTTTCTCTCACAGGCAATTTTTTGCCATTGCTGCATTGTAATAAATTGAACGTACCTTTTAAATTTAATTTTGGTTATAATTGTTATATAAAATTGGTTGAAATTTCAATTTATTCGTAGTGATTAGCATTGTGTAATGTATGTACTGGAAATACTGCNGTTATATAAAATTGGTTGAAATTTCAATTTATTCGTAGTGATTAGCATTGTGTAATGTATGTACTGGAAATACTGTTAAGTGCCCAGTTTTAATTTCAATATGTTGTATTTAATGTAGAGGATGAGGAAAGCAAGAAAAGGTCGTAATTTATAGTGCCATCGGTGCCAACCCGCTACTTTTTTTTGAAGGGTCACTTTTTGTTAATTCTTTGAACAGGAAAAAAGGGCCAGCTTTATCATTTATGCAGTTGGAAGAGGAGGGGGGATCTACACACCCAGAAGGCGGGACAAACCATGCATCCTGTAGAGACATTAAAAATTAATATCATAATTATACAATTTGTAATGAAAGTGTTAATATGCGTGTATTGGGAGCGCCTGATTTGCTAGGACGGCTTGGAGCGGCGGTCTTNGTTATATAAAATTGGTTGAAATTTCAATTTATTCGTAGTGATTAGCATTGTGTAATGTATGTACTGGAAATACTGCTAAGTGCCTAGTTTTAATTTCAATATGTTATATTTAATGTAGAGGATGAGGAAAGCAAGAAAAGGTCGTAATTTATAGTGCCATCGGTGCCAACCCGCTACTTTTTTTTGAAGGGTCACTTTTTGTTACATTCTTTGAACAGGAAAAAAGGGCCAGCTTTATCATTTATGCAGTTGGAAGGGGAGGGGGGATCTACACACCCAGAAGGCGGGACAAACCATGCATCCTGTAGAGACATTAAAAATTAATATCATAATTATGCAATTTGTAATGAAAGTGTTAATATGCGTGTATTGGGAGCGCCTGATTTGCTAGGACGGCTTGGAGCGGCGGTCTTNCAATTTGTAATGAAAGTGTTAATATGCGTGTATTGGGAGCGCCTGATTTGCTAGGACGGCTTGGAGCGGCGGTCTTAGGAATCAAGATGTGTTTGTGACACTTGCTGTCTGAGAGCCACCCTGCGATGTCTTATGTCCCTCGCTATTCGACAGGCGCACTGACTGGTCTGGAACGGCCAGCGAGAGCGCGGGGTACGCCGTTTATTTATTATATTAATTGTATTCATGCAGCCAGGGAGTTGGCGGGAGGTCAGCTTGCAGCGCGATGAGGCGGACATTCATAAAAGTAACATGAACAATAGTGAGCCAAACTTCGGTTTCTAAGCTACTGCAAGGGAAATCGGCGTGTTTGTATTTCTAACTTCACCTCGTAAAGACACTGTGAAAACTTTAACTAATTACTGAGGTGACTACATGGATGTGCATGTCTCGCTTAAAACTAGAACCCAGTGAGGTATAGGAAAGCGAACGTCACATCTCTTAGTATTTTTCCTAATTTACATGTGCGTCAGTACTTCTAATACCGCTGTTATCTCCCTTCTGTTCAATCAGTGTAACTCCCTTCCCTCCACCAACCATTGAGAAATTTCTGGCTACGCCACTGAATGTAATTTTCATCTTTCGTTGTGAAATGTTTAATTAATGCACAGAACGTTTTGTTTATGACGAAAACATTAAATTATTCAGGAATGTGTTCATTGTATTATTTGTATTCATTACGCTAACCTCAAGTACGCATAACCCACCGTCAAAGATTTTTACTAATTTTTCTGTTGTCACTAATTATCGCTACCATTTAGAGTTNCAAGTACGCATAACCCACCGTCAAAGATTTTTACTAATTTTTCTGTTGTCACTAATTATCGCTACCATTTAGAGTCATTTACACATGTTTAAAGACATTCTTCATTCTATGTTCCTAAGGAAATGATTGCAATTTGCAAGCCGGTATTCAAGTTTAAAAAGGGAAAGTTACACGCAGCCAAGACCGTTTTAAGAGTAATCCCTAATAAACTACATTAAACGCGTCAAGGTCACATCGTGCCATAAGAAAGCATTGCGTCGTCGATGGCAAATCGCATAAACAAGCTGTCCTGTTTCCACAGAAACAAGATGTCCTGTGTCCTGTTTCTACAGAATTTTAAGAGGTGACTATTGGGGTTTAATCCAGCAATCTGTTCAAAAAGTTACAGCATTGTTCGTGTATTTTAAAACTCGGTTTTACAGAAGAATAAATATAAGTAACAGAGGGCTACTTACAGAAAATTTTGCTCTCTTTGACACTATTCAAAGATCACATTTATGTTCCAATAAACAAATTTATAAATTGGCAACAAAATTTCAACTTTAATTTACGAGCTGTAAAAAGTTTTACATCAAAATATTTAATTGCTTTTTTTTTAATTAGAGTACACCCAGCTGCTTACAACTAGCCCTGTAATACAACCAAGGAGGATCCTTTAAAATAATTTATCGAAAGAAAAAAACTTTTTCACTAGATAAAGCTATAGCAGTAAGCCACGCCATACGGTTATAATACAGGGCTGTAGCTACAGGACTAGTAACTGGANACTAGATAAAGCTATAGCAGTAAGCCACGCCATACGGTTATAATACAGGGCTGTAGCTACAGGACTAGTAACTGGAGTTTCCAAGATGATGAAATTCAGATAAAATTAACAAGGGGTTGTTCTTTTACTTTAGTTATTATAAAGATGTACATAATAATATTTCATAAAATTTAAAACAGTTATTTTTTATATGTACTATTTTTATGGTATCAAAAAATATTATTCAAATAAATAGCAAAACATTTTTATTCAAAAACCTCGCATTTTCTACAGTTTAAACATATTACACCATTTTTCGCTGTGATATTAAAACGAAAATACTGTGAAAGAAAAGTATGGTAATGGAGAAAAATTACTTTTAAAAAATTAATAAAACAAGTTTAACAAAGTATAATTTTTGTATCTTTCTTCGAACGAATCTCAAAACTGAACAAAATGAATATTTTAGAATGTCATGAATATTTCCTAAACATTTAATATGTGGTTCGCCCGTGTTCCAATTTTAAACTTTCGAGATAAATTTGCATTCGAAGTAGCAAAACGTTAAGCCGTTACTTAGCACACGTGAATAAAGAATCGAATTTCAAAGAAACTGTAACACACCACGACCGTGCCGTGATTAAAAAAAAACNCAAGTACGCATAACCCACCGTCAAAGATTTTTACTAATTTTTCTGTTGTCACTAATTATCGCTACCATTTAGAGTTATTTACACATGTTTAAAGACATTCTTCATTCTATGTTCCTAAGGAAATGATTGGAATTTGCAAGCCGGTATTCAAGTTTAAAAAGGGAAAGTTACACGCAGCCAAGACCATTTTAAGAGTAATCCCTAATAAACTACATTAAACGCGTCAAGGTCACATCGTGCCATAAGAAAGCATTGCGTCGTCGATGGCAAATCGCATAAACAAGCTGTCCTGTGTCCTGTTTCTACAGAATTTTAAGAGGTGACTATTGGGGTTTAATCCAGCAATCTGTTCAAAAAGTTACAGCATTGTTCGTGTATTTTAAAACTCGGTTTTACAGAAGAATAAATATAAGTAACAGAGGGCTACTTACAGAAAATTTTGCTCTCTTTGACACTATTCAAAGATCACATTTATGTTCCAATAAACAAATTTATAAATTGGCAACAAAATTTCAACTTTAATTTACGAGCTGTAAAAAGTTTTACATCAAAATATTTAATTGCTTTTTTTTAAAATTAGAGTACACCCAGCTGCTTACAACTAGCCCTGTAATACAACCAAGGAGGATCCTTTAAAATAATTTATCGAAAGAAAAAAACTTTTTAACTAGATAAAGCTATAGCAGTAAGCCACGCCATACGGTTATAATACAGGGCTGTAGCTACAGGACTAGTAACTGGAGTTTCCAAGATGATGAAATTCAGATAAAATTAACAAGGGGTTGTTCTTTTACTTTAGTTATTATAAAGATGTACATAATAATATTTCATAAAATTTAAAACAGTTATTTTTTATATGTACTATTTTTATGGTATCAAAAAATATTATTCAAATAAATAGCAAAACATTTTTATTCAAAAACCTCGCATTTTCTACAGTTTAAACATATTACACCATTTTTCGCTGTGATATTAAAACGAAAATACTGTGAAAGAAAAGTATGGTAATGGAGAAAAATTACTTTTAAAAAATTAATAAAACAAGTTTAACAAAGTATAATTTTTGTATCTTTCTTCGAACGAATCTCAAAACTGAACAAAATGAATATTTTAGAATGTCATGAATATTTCCTAAACATTTAATATGTGGTTCGCCCGTGTTCCAATTTTAAACTTTCGAGATAAATTTGCATTCGAAGTAGCAAAACGTTAAGCCGTTACTTAGCACACGTGAATAAAGAATCGAATTTCAAAGAAACTGTAACACACCACGACCGTGCCGTGATTAAAAAAAAACACAATTTTAAATCAAACTTTCTTTAAAAAAACCTCTTTGTAATTAGTAAGAATCAAACTTTTAAGTAAAAATCCTCCTATTTGGGCTTAAAAAATTTGTGACATATAATATTTTTCATAAGAGTTTATATTTCACAAAACGATTAAATTTCTTCAAAATGTAAAAAAACAATTATTTTGAACAGCAGTAATTCAAATATTTGTAGCCAATAAAACAAACCCCAACGAAATAAGTTAAAGGCGCCGTCTATCTGGTTTGAATTGCGTTGCAGTGTTTGAAATCTGCGGTTTTTTTTTTACGAAACCACAAAACCTTTTCTCATTATATCGAAGCATGAAAAGAAAATACTTCAAACAAGGTACGAATAATACCCTAAATATACAGTCAAATCACATTATAATGACCACCTGCTAGAAGTTTATCTGCAGTGCGTAGCCCATGACGTATGACCCGTGACGTGGGCTGGTGAAGCAGGTATATAATGCGACCGAGAAGCTGGCTGCACACAGTACAACATCTTCAATGTAAATTTAAACCAAAACTTAATTTATTGAATATTATTCTAGAAAAACACTTTCCTTTTACATTTTAAAATACCAGTCACCATCAGTGGCTGGTAAGGGAAATATTACAGATATTTTAACTAAAACCTTCCTTCCTGGACCTCGCCCTCACGATGTCTCGCGATTTTAATGAAAACTCCTGGCTCTAGAATCAACATTAACAACTTAAACAATATTATATCCACCACTGAGTCCACTCGTGGGCTTATTGGTGGTTATTTAAAAGTCCTGAAAAATTCAAAATTACTAGTTTACTTATTTATTATTTATATTTATTTAAGCTATAAATAAAAACCAGGCGGGAGTTCGCTACTCCCGCCTTCCAACCACTCCCCCTTCAGGCAGGGGTGGTTGGAGAACATTACAAACCTGTCCACCGGGGTAACCTGGTGGAAAAATGTGACCGAGGCGGGAAACCGCTGTAAGCACAGATTTAGATATGGTGGCGGAGGGCGGAGGGGCTTGCCTTTCCTAACCCTCTGCCGTACGTACGTGAATCCACAGTTGGGTGGTCAAGGGCCCTCACAAGGGCCTGTTCTACCCCCGCTCTGAGCTTCGGCAATGATGAACAACTGGCGGCAGCGTGATGTAAACAGGCGGCGGCATCGCCACTATCTCGTTGGTTTGCAGGTCGCTCTCTACATCTCGTCATGTCTGGTAGAGGAAAAGGAGGGAAGGTAAAGGGCAAGTCCAAGTCGCGCTCCNCGGCTTTCGGGTCAAGGGAGGCAACATTTCGGAAACAGCGACGTTTGTGAACTGTTGAACGTCAGCGTGTCCGGCGAGAAATGTCAGAAAGCCGACACCCTGCGTCCATGGCTGGACGAACACTAGGCGGTGGACAGTGATATTGTCTGGGGAATGTTCTCGTAGTATTTTCTAGATCCCATTATCCGATTTGGTTATGAATCCATTCTCAGCGATCACGTCCACACGTACGTGATGATTGCCTTTCCTTGGGAGGATGGTATTTTCCAGTACGATAATGCGCCTTGCCACATGGCTAGAAGTGTCCGCACATGGCTGGAAAGCACGATCAAGACTTCAAAAGTTCTTCCCTGGCCCCCAAACAGCCCCAATCACAATCCAATTGAACATATGTGGAACCAACTCGATCGTCGTGTTCGCCGCCTGTCCTCCGCCACGCGCCCTTGAACAGTTATGGGACGCAGTGCAGACAGCATGGCTCCAGATGCCCGTGGAGACCTATCAGCACCTGACTGAGTCACTGCTAGCTCGTCTAGCTGCTGTCCGTGCTGCGAAGGGCGGTTACTCTGAATACTAGCAGGTTGTCATAATAATGTGATTCGACTGTGTACATCATGTATATTATAAATGCTATTTCCGAGCCCTCCAACTTAGCTAAAAACTGCTTTTTCATACCACTTTATCTCATAATATACTGACTAGAAATATGTATTACAGTTCCAGGAAACTGCATTGAAATTTGCTTCAGATTTTCAAGCAATAAAACTATAGAGTAACCTCTTAAAGCCATACAGGTACACACAGAACGACGGAAACACTGTACGCCAGTTCAAAGCCTTGCGCTTAGGAGCTATGGGGCACTAAGTATGCGTGCCAATGTAGCCCTTATCGCTAGCTTGCTTCTGAGACTCCCGCGCACTAAAATACTCCAGTAGGCGGCGTCCTTAAGACTCCAGCCGACCTGGAGTTTTTTCTGCGTTTGAGGCCAAGAAGCGCGGGACCAATAAGGGCGACACTGACACGCGTATCAAGTGCACCATCGCCACTAAGTAGAAGGCTCTGAACTGGCCTGCAGTGTTCTCGCTGCACTGTGTACCTACGAAACTTTCAGCGGTGACCCTATTATTTTATTGGTGGAATGTTTGTAGTAAGGTTCAGTGCAGGGCCTTTGAGTGGTTTTGTATTTATCTTATGCGTATATTTTGAGCTACAGCGCTTTGAAAAAAACCGCTTTAAGCAGTTTTTGAGTACTCTGAAATGGCGTTTATAACGTGCCTGACATTTGGAAGTAGTCAACAATCCTCCTCTGAAGTGTGTGTTCTTTTCGTAGAAGAGCAGGTTGGGCGCACGTTTAATAGTTCCGTTGATAAACTAATATTTCAAACACTCTGCAACGCTGTTCAAGAGCCAGGTAGGCGGTAGCCTTGGGTAGTTAAAACTGATATATTGATTTAATATTTAGTTAATGCACGCACAGCGACCTGTATGTAATGTCGGAAATATTGCTTCGTTCAATTCCCCGCAGGAGGACGGTAGAGTGTCCAGCCAGGAGACGTCATTTGGCTAGTATAATTGATGATTATGGGGAGGAGATATGGACGGCAGCTAGTTTGACGCATAGCCCCGCCAGGTGGCATGTCGTTCGCCCCTTGCCAGCGGCATGCACGCAACCCGCACCACACACAACCTCTCAGTTCCTGCAGCGCAGGTTCCTTGAACCTGTACCTCTCCCAGAACACCGTGCACACGTCTAACGGCGGCCGCACATGCACCACTGCACCGCGCTTTCCGCTGCCTGCCTGGATGGAAATTTGAGACAGTACCACGGGCGATCGGAACGGCCCCACTTGAGGTTCCCTCGGGTGTCCGATCCATTGAGTTGTCGTTCAGACATTTGGGCTGTTCTTAACGAGGTCTTGCGAGCCGACGAGTGCGAAATAAGGTGAGAATCTCAATTCTTGTCCATGGGAGGGACTCGTCTGCATGTTACTGTTATACTCCATTTGGAGGTCGAGTACAGCCGTTTGGCAAGTATTCCCTCAAATTGGCGACCGGGTAAGCGACTATGCCGTAGTGTCGATCAAGTTGCTGGCGTTTTGATGGCGACACGGGTCGTGTTACAAGTGGCATTTTTTGTCAACAGAATGGGTACGTGACTCGTTTTGTCCACAAAATCTATTACTTATTTTTGCAATTTCCGTTTTGCGTTTTGTCAACTTCTAAGTTGACAAATTACAAAATCGCCGCCATATTAGTTTTACTTGTTTGAAACGTTTAGATACACATAGGCGAGGTTATTGGAATAAAAATGTGTATAGTACTCCGAATAATTATTCCACAAAGCAAGTTGCTAAAATATTCTGTAAATAGGCATTTTCTCATTGCACAATTTTTGTTAAGAAGTAATGTCACATCATATTTGTTTAATTTTGTTAGTTAAAAATTGCCCTATAACAACTTTTGGGAATAATAACTGTTTATTCTAGGACTTCGTGAACTTTTAATTTTGCAATCATCATAACGCCAAAATAATAGCAGCACGGAATACTAGGCAGTTAAATGTCGTGGTGTTCCAACTAAACCTTACAAAATGCTATTACAAATTCCAAAAAACTAAACCGGAATCTAGTCGGAATACGACCACGCATTCAGGGGCTCGCATATCTTCGTTTTTGAGGCTCAGTGGCACAGGAGCTGTAAGGACTACACTATTACGCGCATCAAGTACGCCATCACCTTTACGCGCAAGGCTCTGAACTGACGTGCAATGGTTACCGTCCTGCTGTGTCTACCTACGGGAATTTCAGCGGTGACCCTATCATTTTATTGGTGGAAATTCTGTGGGAAGGTTCACTGTATAATGTGATACAGTGCTTTGAAAAAGCAGTTTGTTAGTCATATTGAAGTACTTCGAAATTGGTGTTTCTAGTGTGCGCGACATCTTGAAAGCACTAAACAGCCCTCGTCTTAAGTGTGTGTTCTTTTCGTAGATAAGCACATTGCATGCACATATAATAGTTTCGTAGAAAAATATGTATTTGAAACACTCTGCAACACTCTTCAAGCGCCATGTAGGCGGGAGCCTTAAAAGTAGGCAACGGGAGTCGCTAAGGGGGCTCCATGAAAATGTTATTACCTACACTCTTCCAGGTCTCCATTCCACCTATAGGCAATAACAAAATTATTCGGAAACACAAATATATTTATAAAAATATGAGAAATGACAGTTTCTTAGAGTACAGGTTTATTCTTACACTGCATCTCATTCTGATTTGTTCAGCCCTGGAAGGCAGTTACTTTGAAGGTACAGAGTCCCAGCCACTTCAAAAAGTTTTTTGGCATTGACTGCTGTCTTTGAATAACAGTTTGAGACACAAGGGAAATGAGACATTTAATCAAATGCAGTTAATGACACGGTATCATGAGAAAGGCAAACGCATTAGAAAATTGGCCGAAATTCTGCANATCTCATTCTGATTTGTTCAGCCCTGGAAGGCAGTTACTTTGAAGGTACAGAGTCCCAGCCACTTCAAAAAGTTTTTTGGCATTGACTGCTGTCTTTGAATAACAGTTTGAGACACAAGGGAAATGAGACAACATTTAATCAAATGCAGTTAATGACACGGTATCATGAGAAAGGCAAACGCATTAGAAAATTGGCCGAAATTCTGCAAATGAAAAGTACAGTGGTTGATACCATCCATGTTTATATGAGTGAAGACAGGATAGAGCGTAAACAAAATACTGGCCGTCCGAAAGTCCTCCTCACATAATAATCAATGATAGTGAGAAAAATAAAAACGAGTCATTCTACGATAAGTGCTTCTAAGTTGGCTAGTGAAGTTCAATCAGCTAATGGTAAGAGAGTTTATGCCCAAACGATTAGGAGGACTATGAAAACAGCCGGCTATAATGGTAGAGTTTCACGAAAGAAACCCTACACAATTGAAGTTTGCGAAGGAGTATCGAGATAAAGAAGAACTTTGGTGGTCAAGCATTCTTTTTACGGATAAGAGAAAATTCAAGGAGCATGGTTCAGATGATAAGCAATAGTATGGAGAAAACATAACCAAGAACTGACAACCAACAATTTGAGGGGGGAGGGGGTGTAAAACATGGCGCGGTGGTGAAAATATAATGGCATGAGGCTGTATGTCAGCTTCTGGCGTGGGTGAGCTGGTGTTGATTGAGGACTAAGTGAGGCTACTTAAATCATCTTAGACAATATTAACGAAAGAGTACAGACAAACTTGGGATTACAGGTAAACTCATGTTCTACCAATACAACTACGCTTAGCATATCTCTCATATTGTTCAGATGTTAGCTACGTGCTTTACAATCGCCCTATGGTGATCCACCCTCCGCCACGAAGACTAGATATGAATACAGTCGAAGATTTATGAGCTAAACATAAAAATATGGTTCAATCTTGACGTTCAAAATACAACCAAGAACTGAAAACGAGAATTCTTGCAGAATAGAACAAATTCTCCTCAGGTGGACGAATACACACTGTGCATACAAATAAATCTTAATCAGGGATTTCAAAAGTACTCGGTTTACTTTGAACAGCCTTTACAAGCGATTATTCGATTTGGTAAACATTTGGACTCCTGAGTGTAAATTAAAACTTAAAAAAGATGACTCTGAAAACTAGCTGTGAACAAGGTGCTTCGTGAGGTGTTCTCCACTGTTCCAGGCTGCAATTTTCTTTATATGCAGTTTTAATGTAGGGAAATTAAATAAATCTGACCTTCTATTGCAATATAAAAAGGACAACGCAGTACGGAAATGTGACGCTTTAACTTCTACTGNCTCCTGAGTGTAAATTAAAACTTAAAAAAGATGACTCTGAAAACTAGCTGTGAACAAGGTGCTTCGTGAGGTGTTTTCCACTGTTTCAGGCTGCAATTTTCTTTATATGCAGTTTTAATGTAGGGAAGTTAAATAAATCTGACCTTCTATTGCAATATAAAAAGGACAACGCAGTACGGAAATGTGACGCTTTAACTTCTACTGTTAGCGCCACAACTGCTGGTGGATGAATTTACGGGGTGGGGGTGCAGCCGGCAAAGGGACAGGTAGCTGCGCGCGCAGCCTGATGCTGTGCCAAAAAACTTTAGTCATCTTGTAATCAGTTGTGCGTTTACCGATGCGCACGGAATGTTTTTTAACAGTTTGTACACAGCTGGGCCGTCACTAATAGCAGCTGCCACAGGATGGGCCGTGCCTTTGGCCCAATGCCGGCATCTAGGGAGGCGAGCCACCAGCACTAGTGGAGCTTACAGTATAAAAATGGCCAAGTTGAAAGGATGGATTACCTTTATCAGATGCATCTCACTCAGATAAGATTACGAAATTCACCGACTACTTTGTGCATCAGTGGCTGAACACCAACCAGCGGAGACTTGGGCTATGTATAAGGAGCATGCAGTGAAAGTGAAAAATTGAAGTAGATAGATTAACAGCATTATAGAAAAACATATAGTTTTTCTTTTGGTTCAGTAATTAAAGGAGGCAATAAATTCCTCTTTTATGAGACGGGGGAGCGGAACAGGATGAATGTGATATAAACGACGCAAACAGGACACTGAGCTGTATAAGAGAATTGATTAAAACTTTGAAACAGACTTGACAAAATATCCATTTGGTATAGTTGGCTTCTGTTCAAAACATTTTATAAGATGATCGTGTTTGGCACTGCTGTTTTGATCTTTGTTATTACCGTATTTAGTATGCGATATAATATATTAAATTTAAATTAACAAAAAACAATTTTTATGAAAAAATTTGACGAACGTTAAAATTAACTTAAAATATACGAAACGCATTTTATTTTGAAAAAATTTAAACACGCCTACGTTCTTCTTGAAAACTAGCACGCCCTAAGCATGGGTAGTAAGTGTGTGACAGGGAGTTCATCAATTTTCAAAAAAACGTTCACAGCCATAATGAAGTACTCTTGGTATTCGAGCACGCGCCATACGCCTGAATTTGTTGAACATTTTGCGTACGCCTATAGCACTGTATGCAACAAGCACGTAGCCAACCAATCCCAGTCGATTATGCAAGGATTACAACCACTGGATTACAACAGCTGAAACACCGATACAACGAAAGGGAAAAATAATTTAAGGGTGTTAACACCCGCGCAAACTCATTTGTTTAAATGACACCATCTTTAATTAGGCGAAAGATAATAGTGTTGAGGAGTACTTCGTGGTGTCACGAATTTTCTTAATGCACCGATTTCCATGTTAGAAGAAACTAATACTATCACGAAGTTTTATTTTGTATAAAAATTTGCTTTTAAAATCCCCTCATTATATACTAATTATATTTACAGATAAACATGGCTGTGTGGTATCCACGATCGTAACTGTTAAANGCGATCGTAACTGTTAAAGACTCCTGGCTGTAATATAAAATACAGCAAATTCCATTACTCTCTTAAGCATCCTCATAAATATAAATGTTCTTATACCGAAAAGTTAAACTTTTCGGAATAGTAAGAAACGCTTACATAACTGGACGCAGATGCACTAGCTGAGTACGTGTGTGAAAACTGCAGGTTTCAAACAGTACTCTAAGGATAGTTAAAGACGCAATGCTTTGCATTAGCAACGCAAGATTTGGCAGTTCTGTGGCAATATTTGCAGTATNACTTGGGCTATGTATAAGGAGCATGCAGTGAAAGTGAAAAATTGAAGTAGATAGATTAACAGCATTATAGAAAAAGAAAAACATATAGTTTTTCTTTTGGTTGTCATTAATTTCCTCCGTTATTTAAGGAGAAAATACTCTGCCCCCTCCGGAACAGGATGAATGTGATATAAACGAAGCAAACAGGACACTGAGCTGTATAAGAGAATTGATTAAAACTTTGAAACAGACTTGACAAAATATCCATTTGGTATAGTTGGCTTCTGTTCAAAACATTTTATAAGATGATCGTGTTTGGCACTGCTGTTTTCATCTTTGTTATTGCCGTATTTAGTATGCGATATAAAATATTAAATTAAAATTAACGAAAAACAATTTTTATGAAAAAATTTGACGAACGTTAAAATTAACTTAAAATATACGAAACGCATTTTATTTTGAAAAAATTTAAACACGCCTACGTTCTTCTTGAAAACTAGCACGCCCTAAGCATGGGTAGTAAGTGTGTGACAGGGAGTTTATCAATTTTCAAAAAAACGTTCACAGCCATAATGAAGTACTCTTGGTATTCGAGCACGCGCCATACGCCTGAATTTGTTGAACATTTTGCGTACGCCTATAGCACTGTATGCAACAAGCACGTAGCCAACCAATCCCAGTCGATTATGCAAGGATTACAACCACTGGATTACAACAGCTGAAACACCGATACAACGAAAGGGAAAAATAATTTAAGGGTGTTAACACCCGCGCAAACTCATTTGTTTAAATGACACCATCTTTAATTAGGCGAAAGATAATAGTGTTGAGGAGTACTTCGTGGTGTCACGAATTTTCTTAATGCACCGATTTCCATGTTAGAAGAAACTAATACTATCACGAAGTTTTATTTTGTATAAAAATTTGCTTTTAAAATCCCCTCATTATATACTAATTATATTTACAGATAAACATGGCTGTGTGGTATCCACGATCGTAACTGTTAAAGTCTCCTGGCTGTAATATAAAATAGAGCAAATTCCATTACTCTCTTAAGCATTCTCATAAATATAAATGTTCTTATACCGAAAAGTTAAACTTTTCGGAATAGTAAGAAACGCTTACATAACTGGACGCAGATGCACTAGCTGAGTACGTGTGTGAAAACTGCAGGTTTCAAACAGTACACTAAGGATAGTTAAAGACGCAATGCTTTGCATTAGCAACGCAAGATTTGGCAGTTCTGTGGCAATATTTGCAGTATNCTAAGGATAGTTAAAGACGCAATGCTTTGCATTAGCAACGCAAGATTTGGCAGTTCTGTGGCAATATTTGCAGTATCTATCTGCGAAACAGGTTTTCTTTAAAGTTTTTAGGAACATTATATCAAGCGAACACATAATAACAAGACGGATTCTTATACACAGTCGAATCACATTATAATGACCACCTGCTAGAAGTTTAATTTGTAGTGCGTAGCCCATGACGTATGGCCCGTGACGTGGGTTGGTGAAGCGGGTATATAATGCGGCAGACAGGCTGACTGTACACAGTGAGCTTCATGCTGTCATGGGCAAGGGAAGCGATTTAACAGAGTTGCAAAAGGGGATGATCATCGGCTTTAGAGCCAAGGGGGTAGCATTTTGGAAACAGCGACGTTTGTGAACTGTTCACGTGCCTCTGTGGTAAAAGTGTATCGTAAATGGACGAATGGCACCAATGATAATAAACTTCATGGAAACTGCGGAGCTCCACACGCCATTGATATCCGAGATGAACGTCGACTACGACGGTGCGTGAACGCCAACCGACAGGCTACAGTGGAACAGCTCACCAACCAAATTAACCAGGGGGAATTCAGATACCTGTCTACCGCAATAGTTCAGCGAACCCTCCTGCGAATAGGGCTCCGGAATAGACGGAGGGTGACTGCACCCATACTAACACAGGTCCATCGGTGAAAAAGACTGAAATTTGCTCGACAGTATGGCGACTGGACCGCTGATAATTTGCGACGGGTAGCCTTCTCCGTGAAGTCACGTTTTGAGCTGCATAGAACGGATGAACGTCAGCGTGTCCGGCGAGAAACGTCGCACAGCCGACACCCTTCATCCATTGCTGGACGAACACAAGAAGGTGGGGGCAGTATTATGTCTTGGGGAATGTTCACGTGGTATTCTCTAGGTCCCATCATCCGTGTGGAAGGCACTCTTGATCGATTTGGTTATGAATTCATCCTCGGCGATCACGATGAGGATGGCATTTTCCAGCACGATAATGCGCCTTGCCACACGGCTAGAAGTGTCCGCACGTGGCTGGCAGAGCACAATTAAGACTTTAAAAGTTCTTCCTCCCGGGCCCTTAAACAGCCCCGATCTCAATCCAATTGAACAACTGTGGGACCACCTCGATCGTCGTGTTCGCCGTCTGTCACCACAGCTTGGCTCCAGATACCCGTGGAGACACCTGACTGTGTCATCTCGTCTAGCTGCTGTCCGTGCTGCGAAGGGCGGTTACTCTGGATACTAGCAGGTGGTCATAACAATGTGATTCGACTGTTTAGTTTCCGTGTCAGTCGCCAAAGTGCTTGCTCGTCGAGCACAAACATTTTTTTTNTAACAATGTGATTCGACTGTTTAGTTTCCGTGTCAGTCGCCAAAGTGCTTGCTCGTCGAGCACAAACATTTTTTTTAGCAAATTATTAAATAAGAATTTGGATAATCTATTTGTATAAGATTACTTCCTGGACAATTCATATACANTTTTTTTAGCAAATTATTAAATAAGAATTTGGATAATCTATTTGTATAAGATTACTTCCTGGACAATTCATATACAAAAATGCAATACATATTTGAAGGCAGTAAATAAAAAACAGAAGGATACCTAAATATTTACACACATGGTCTTCATGAGGAAACAGTACAGCGTCACTCAAACATATAATTACAATTAAAGAAAATAAGTACTTGTAACGGAATCTGTTTTTTAAGAAAGTTACTATGGTGGCGTTAACTTTCCAAAATACATACATTGGTTTATTAATTATTTAGGTCCCTACACGAAGTATACATTTACGCATCGTTGCAACACGGTGGGTAAAAAATCAGGTGAAAAAATATATATTGAGTCATTTGTCTCAAATGATATTACGCCAGTTATTGCTAGTACTTTTATTGTATCTAAAACTAGCGACTCTGCCCGGCTTCGCCCGGGTACTATTAATTTTTTTACAGTGGTACACTAATAAATTAATTGGAAAAATACAGTTACAATATTATATGATAGTAAATTAGTAAACTACTGCGATATATAACATACATACATACATACACGTCACACCTGTCTTCCACAAGGATAGGCAGAGATGATGAACCTCCATTTACCACGATACTGGCATACCTACCTATTTCGCTTTATCCACATTCATAAATCTGTAACATAACAATATTATAAAATTCCTTTGTATACAACATTAATCGTTTTGCCTCCGACCGTCAGCACTAAAATATTTCTGTTTGACGTAACACGCGAAAGGGCTACGTATGGCTGTACGTGTGAAAAACATGCTCCACTAAAATCCACTCCAGCCACAGTAAGTGTTTGACCATGTGCCTTATTTATGGTCATACCAAAACAAACTCTTATTGTAAATTGAACTCCTTCATAATTAAAAGTCAAATCCGAGGTAATCATTGGTATTCTAGGTATTGAAACAGTTTCTCCAGTACTGCACCCAGTTACCTTCAATGAGAAAACTTTTTAAACTTTTTATTTGTAATCGAGTCCTGTTGCATAATTTCAGTGGATTTATATTTTGCAATAAAATTATGGGAGCACAAAATTTCAAAATTAGTTTGTGTGGTGGCATGCCAGAAGGATTCTATGAATTAAGAAATTCTGTGGGATAGTGCACACTTTCTTCACTGTCGAGTACCGTATCTACTGAGTAATAGACTTGTGTTTGTCCTGAAAATCACCTCAATATCAATAGTACCTACGTATGTAAGTACACGAAACCAATAATATTTATAAGAACAGAAATATTAGTTTAATCTTAACTTTATATCTAACCTATTTAATATTTACACGTTCCTAAACCGAAAGGAATAAACAATATTTTGGAATAAAACAAAACAAAACAATCAAGTCCCTCTTAACACGTAGGTACCGTGCCACAACGGCTGTCACCGACGTTTTAAGGGTTAAAAGAAATTTAAAAAAAAAAACGCTAAATGACTTGTGTCAAAATACGTACAAAAACCAAATTACCTAAATTACATCCAAGTTCTGCTGAAAAACACGTTTTAAATATTGCAGGACCTGAGACACAAAGAAATAAAAAGAAAATACGACCAAGTCGCGCTGAAATTACTTTTTCACAAAACTTTTCATAACTTTTAAAGTATTGGCGATAATTGTATGCTGTAAAGGACATTTATTNATTACTTTTTCACAAAACTTTTCATAACTTTTAAAGTATTGGCGATAATTGTATGCTGTAAAGGACATTTATTATTTACATAAAGCTGTTTTAAATGTAAATTTATTTATTTTGATAAAGATTATGTTCTTTATGGTTAGAAAAAACAGTTAATTTTACTTTTACTGCATTATTTAAATTGTAAATACGCTTATTACTACATATCTATTAAAGATAGATATATGAAAAACAGCAGAATTTTTTTAGATCATTTAATTTTACACAATTCTTTCGTACATTATTTTGTTTTATCTCTTAAGGATTAGGCAGCGTATTCCATGAGAGCGCGCTGGTAGCAAACATTTTTCCCCGACTTGATTCACTAATACCGTTAATGCTCAGCTCCTATAAGTGCTAGGGAAAATTTTAATACACGCAAACCTTCTTCGATAAATGCATATCATAGAAGTGAAAACCGCATCCAAATCCGTTTAGTTGTTCTCGAGATTAGCGCAGTCATACAGGCAGACAGACAGACGCGCGCGAGGGACTTATTTTATACTATGCAGTGATGAACACGAAATACGGAGGCAAACAGATCCCCGATGGATATATACTAACAACAATTCTATTCTGCAGTGTCAAAATGTTCGATACTTCTGAATAGCTAGACTTCGACTTCTGTGAGTACGTGGAAAAGAAAGAAAACACGAAACGCGAAAAGCAAGTGAATCAAAGAAACAGTTTTACCGAATGGTGTGTGTGTGATTTACAAAGGATTATTTTTTTTTACGGAAAATATTTACTTTCAATGTAATATACTAGATATTCATTTTCCGGCTGTAACAATTATTATTATTCAGAGGACTCGTACCAGTGCCACCTGATGTAGTCTGATGCTTGAATAATATCAAACAACGTCAAAAATTAAAATTTTTTATCACAAACGTTTGTACATTGTTCATATAGGGTCCGTTTAAAAGATTTCATTTTATAAAATATGGAAACACTTGGACGATCATTTAATACTGTAAGACATTATATGTTTTGTGTAGCAGTATGTCCTTCGGATTTGTTCCAATAACCAATTGTATGTATTCAATATTTTTTTTATAAATTAGCTGAATTCGACTCTTGGAGGTTATTTGCATAAAACTATATTGCTTAGGCAGTATTAAACTGTACATTATGTACCCAGTTTGCTAACATTACAAAAAGAAATGTTTTAGTTCCTCAGAATTAGCCACGATTCTACGTTCACTTGCGCTTTCTCTCCGAACTCGGGTTGATTTAAAAATCATTAATTTTAGACAAACCATTATGACGGTTTATAATGATTAAACACAGCATATTGATGAAAAACTGCAAATATGTTCGTTTAGCCTGCAATGCTGATGCAAATTTCTATGTAAACATTTGTGTGGGCATAATAATCTACCAACGTAATTTGTGTTGGCCTTTATTTATATAGTGCCCAAAGAAAGACATTTAAGTTGTGTAAATATACCGTGGTGCATACTTACCAACGCCATCTTGATGGACGAAAAGAGCGTGGATAAAATGTATTCCTGGTTTTTGCAAACTTGGCTTAAGACTGCAGTTTTACCATACCATATTACAACAGACCAGAATCATTTACGATGACGTAGCTGTAGGACATCACACCGAACTGCTAAAAGGCGTTGCACGTTGACAGGATTTTGAGGGAAAATCGTTACGTGACGATACTGTTTCTCCCGCAGCGGCCATCGAAACTGAGAATGGCCAACGCAGGCACAGGGAAGCTATCAAAACATGCAGCCTCGCCAGGCGAGCTCTTACGCTAAATGGAAGCTATAACCGTACGGTGACGTAAAAATAGCTTTATTGCGTTCAGCAGCTATGCGGTTAGCGTTTAACGACGCGTTTCTAGTGGCTGGTCAAATATTTGCCGGAGAAGTAATTACACTCCCTGCGTGGCCACCTTGGCGATACGTATGCGTTCTGGCAGTGACACCAAGGAGAGTGGTTCTTCCTGCACTGAACCACACGCAAATATTGCTTCACGTGATAAGCTTCCGAGCTAACAGATGTCACGTGATATTATTTCTAAGCCTAAAAAATTAACTACATGACTCTTTAGAAAACCCAGAACTCTTTAAATGAGCTGTAAATGACGATTGCACTTTCAAGAAATCGTTTCGGAAACATACCACCTCTGTGTATACACGCNCTTTAAATGAGCTGTAAATGACGATTGCACTTTCAAGAAATCGTTTCGGAAACATACCACCTCTGTGTATACACGCACTGAGAATGCATGAATGGAAAATTCTTGCTTTTACATACATCCGTGGTATCTGAAGGGGAACGCCATATAAATTAGTGGTTTATATAACGTGTTAATATTTATAAAAATACAATTCCGAAAATACCGGCACGCCCAACTAACTATTGTCCTTACACAGCATTACACACATCACGACCAAACTACGCACTCGTAGATACGTCACAATATTATTTCATCCTAAATTTGACAAAATCAATGTTGTGACTTAAATATGAATTCGTATTTGAGTCGTTATGTCTGCACTGCTGTGTTAAGNCTTTAAATGAGCTGTAAATGACGATTGCACTTTCAAGAAATCGTTTCGGAAACATACCACCTCTGTGTATACACGTACTGAGAATGCATGAATGGAAAATTCTTGCTTTTCCATACATCCGTGGTATCTGAAGGGGAACGCCATATAAATTAGTGGTTTATATAGCGTGTTAATATTTATAAAAATAAAATTCCGAAAATACCGGCACGCCCAACTAACTATTGTCCTTACACAGCATTACCGACGTCACGACCAAACTACGCACTCGTAGATACGTCACAATATTATTTCATCCAAAATTTGACAAAATCAATGTTGTGACTTAAATATGAATTCGTATTTGAGTCGTTATGTCTGCACTGCTGTGTTAAGNAAATTTGACAAAATCAATGTTGTGACTTAAATATGAATTCGTATTTGAGTCGTTATGTCTGCACTGCTGTGTTAAGGTCAATAGCTAGTTGGGTAATTGCGTACTTAAGAAATGTTATTTTTTAAAACATGAACAGGATCGATAAACCAATAATCCAATATGGCGGGGTAAGGTTCCCCTTAAGGCTCACATTCACCTTTTTTTGCGGATATTCTTAGTTTCGTGTCACAATTTCTGTTTCAGAGTAATTATTCACAATGTTTGATCACAGAAAATTTACATTTCACGAGTTGTTTAAAATATTTGTGCCACATTTTCACTGTGTGTTATCCGTTAGTTGTAAAAAGTCAATTATACATATATATTTGATTAATGTGTTTCTGACTTTTTGCAACCGGTGAATAACACACAATAAAAATTAGACACAAAAGTACTCAGCAACCCGTAAAATGTAAATTTTCTATAATAAAATATTTTAAATAATTTATCTGAAACTGATGACAATAAAACAAAGAATTTCTGTGTAATAGGTGAAGCCGAGCGTTGAGCAATGAACATAGAAGTAAGTATTTCTAAGTTTCATGTGTAGACAATCTGATTTTTAATGACTATGAAGCAATGAGTCGACACATTTGTTTTGTAAATGCCCTAACATCTACTGTCTAAAAATTATAGAGGTACACAAAAATCATGGTCGGCAGTTTCTTGGTGCTCAGTTAATTAATTTTAATAATTTAAATTCATTACCTCCTTGCAAATGGAACTTCAAGCATTCGTACGGAAGTTCAACGCGCTATCATTTGTACACGAACCTGTAGTATTGCTTTACATTCTGCTTGATAGTGTTACCACAGATGTACCGACATTTCCAATACGACGATTGCTTCTTAACAGAATACAAGTAGAAAAATGTACAGTAGGAAAATATAATTTTTTCATTTTCCACCCTAGTTTTACACTGTAAGAAAATATTATCTCAAAGCGTAAAAGTGCGTATAATTCATATCTCGATAATAATCAAATCTAACTACTTCCCATGCGGTTCGCGGTCAATAACATCCCATTTGTGTGATACATGAACACGAAATCAACATCGTGTAATGTACTATTTATCTGTTCTTCAAACTTAAATTGATACGTTTAGTATAACAGAGCATGCATCATATTAACTGCTCAAAAAAGTTATGTATCAAAGAGTTATTGTACCAAAGATACCATAACATTTCCCCTTTATGCAAGCATGTCGCAAATGCATGTGTTACAAAACACTGCAAATATTGAAAAAGTTTCATTTTGTATCATAACAATAAACAAAATACACTAGATGTCAGTTTGTTTGGAAAATACCATTGTTCTCTTTTATTTTATTGTCACTCTCCACATGGATATATACAGTATGTGACTTCCTCGAGAACTCACAAGATCCCTGAAGCGCCGAGACAAACTGAGAATGAGGTTATGCAGTCGCTCTTATGGCAAGTTGTCCCATTCTGTCTGCGCGGCCAATATCAGTTTCTGCACATTGTTGGGTTGTTGTGGGCGTGCTTGAGTGGCGGTTTTAAGAAGGTACAAGGCATGCTCTATGCAGTTCATGTTTGGACTTACTGCTTGCCAATTCATGATTTGAATACTGGCTTGCTGACAGTATTGACCAACGATTCTTGCAAGGTGGTGTGCGTGGGAATTATCATCAGCTAGCAAAAACATTTCACCAAATGCTTGTCGGTAAGAGTGTACAACAGTCTGAAGGACATCTGTGATGTACCGCCGAGCTATCATTGTGCCCTCAATACGAGCTAATGGCGTTCGACGTCCAAGCATGATTTCTGCCCAGACCAGGTTTCCTCAATCTCGGTATGCATTGTGTTCTTGCACAGCAAGAAGCCTTGCCTCTGCAACTCGTAGTCTTCACACCATTAACTTTCTGGAATCTGACCTGAAACAAATCCTCGTCTCATAAGTGAACAGATCATGGGACCATTCTTCAGTTGTCCACGCTTGATGATCCCGTGCCCATTGTAAGCGGTTCTGCCTAAGTTGTCTGTTGCGATAAATGAGTCTCATAGGTCTCCTAGCACATAGGCCTCCCTCTCGAAGACGATTGTACGCGGTCTGGTCAGAGAGTTGTACACCCGAGGCTGCTCGAAGACGACCTCGTATCTCCTTTGCTGCTAAAACTATTGTTCCAGGATGCATTACTTCTCACACAGCCGTCCTGAGCAGGTGTTGTGACACTCAGGTGACCAGATCATGTTCGATCATTGACAGTGTCAGTCTCTATGTATCGCTTCCATATCCTAAACACATCACTTTGTGACACACCTACAGTTACAGCAATCGTACATTCTATAACACCACTTTGTATGAGAGAAACGACCTTTGCAAGATTAAATTTTGTTATTGTGTTCCGTGACATGATCCGACCACTTCTGCAGTCAAGCTCTCACTACCAGTCCCCACATCGCTGAATTAAAACAAGCTGACATTCGTCTGTCACAGAGACAGCGCGCCAAAAGTGATCTACTGTCAAGTGGGACACATACATGCCATCAAAAATGCTAGAAATTAGCGTACGCATTATTCTAGAAACGCATTCCGAGTAATAACGTTGGACCATTCCTGACTTTTCGTTTGACGNGAAATTAGCGTACGCATTATTCTAGAAACGCATTCCGAGTAATAACGTTGGACCATTCCTGACTTTTCGTTTGACACAAAACTTTTTTTGAGCAGTTTGTTATTTTAATTATCATACAATGGTGTGGAAAACCTACACTTAAGTTTCTAAATTTCGCCTTTACATTTATGAAGAAAATTTCACAACAATCAATTTTTACAATTTTGCTATGGGGAGAAAAATGCGAGACATTGAAGAGNTTGCTATGGGGAGAAAAATGCGAGACATTGAAGAGAAAACTTTAATGGAATAATATAGGTATAATGTTTTCTTCGATATCAGACATTCCCAGAACGCAAGTAATGTGGAACCTTTGGTGAATGAAGGAATATTCCTTTAGGAATGAACACCTTTGAGGTAAAGGAAAATTACTCCACTTGGAAGATGAGAGATGAGATTACTTCCCCACGTTGCTAGTTATCTGCAGGAACTCTATACTTAGGCTTTTATGTAACCACACCCCTGACACCATTAGAAAATTACTTCCACACGAGGTGAGTGATTTGCTGCATAATAAACGCGCCATATTTTTTTTAAAGCAGACCTACGATTATCAGCTGCCCTGCTACCACATACAGGCCATGGAGAAACCTCAGGTGAATTAAAAACTGAAANGCAGACCTACGATTATCAGCTGCCCTGCTACCACATACAGGCCATGGAGAAACCTCAGGTGAATTAAAAACTGAAATATTACGTTTTCTGTTCGTTTATGTGTCGACCTTGCCCAAACTGACCCATTTTTCTAGCTTTTATTGTTGGTTGTAAAAATGTCTTGATTTCATTAACTACCCAGAAATGCTTTGCACTATATTTTACGTTTAACACAATGTATATTGAGACGAAAGCGCTGTCTTATTAAATTTATTTTAGTGCTGGCGACGCTAATGAAGATTATGTACGGTACATAATCAAGTTTCACTTTGTTTAACTAAATATATTAAGGTAGAGCTAGAGTAAATTACTCCGTACACACTGAAAACACCTTCTTAGCGGCGCAAAACATGATTTGTAGCCGCAAAGAAATTTTTGTTAAATATGAACCACTGCTAAGTATAGGCTTGCCACAAACAGAATATTTATTTGATCTAGGCCTACATATTAATGACAATGATAACCTAGCGTTATTGTTACAATCGTCGAGCGGGATTATTTGTGGCGAGTTAGACTATGGTATATAAGCTACAGGTTCGAGTAGCAGGGTAGATCTGAATTAACTAAAATTTGCTCAGCAATAAATTGTTTACAAATATTTAATTATAATAACTATTATATTTTAAACACATTACGCAGAAATTCATGTAGGTATAGTTAAAAGGAAGTGACTTGTATGGAAAGTTGCAGAAACACATCAACGTAAAAATATTTTCTTTGTCACAAATNTATAGTTAAAAGGAAGTGACTTGTATGGAAAGTTGCAGAAACACATCAACGTAAAAATATTTTCTTTGTCACAAATGTGTGATTATATATATACACACATACTCGTACATTTATACAGACAAACCACATATACATACATTTAAAATAGGTAATTATAGGAAAATAAAAATACCTTTTTCAGTAAGGACTCAGAAACTTCCGAGTTATTTAAAGTTCTGGCTCGAAAGTAATAATTTTCTATAAGAATGTTTGTTTTTANAAGGACTCAGAAACTTCCGAGTTATTTAAAGTTCTGGCTCGAAAGTAATAATTTTCTATAAGAATGTTTGTTTTTAATTTATTTGGCAGAAGCGTGATGAAGCGTGTAATGACCAGGATGACGTTGTTTGAGGCGCAATAGGAAGTCGTCCTGCGGTACAGCGAAGAGCAAAGAGTCGTTCCTGGCGAGACAACCACGGACCTGCGAGCTGGAACCTGATCCACTGTCCATCTCCCTTCTGCTTGGAAGCTAGGGTAGGATCAAGAGGCGCGCAAGAATGCCGGCAAATATCTTCCTTTGTCTCGGGCGGGTGCAGCGGCGAGGTCTGGAATGTCGCTGGTGGAAGGCATCGCTTGGACGTGGAGACAAGGCAGACGCTGGGACAACCACAAACATTCCCCGCCGTGAACTACTGTCTGACTTGGCGCGTTCACCCGACAAGGCAGTCGTGGCCGGTCCTTGCGCGCTTCCATCGGGGTGCACACATTTAGCAAATTATATTTATGCTTGCCTATTCCAAAACGTCTATTGTCCAACTGGTAAAACTTGTGGATTGTAAATAATCGCACGAGACAAAATAGTTTAGAACATTTGTTTGTGTCGGGGGTAAAGGGAACTATGCATATTTTACAAAACAGAGGATTTAACTTTCTCTTATTGTATTTTTCGCGCTATTTATGGGTTACAAAGCACTATATATTATACGAAATATTAAGATATTTAGCCAGTAGGAAAGATTAATATGTGCCATCATGGTACTGTAAATTTTCATATTTGTGACAGTGACTCCGATGCCCGAATTTATATACAGTATTTGTTAGAAAGATGATATTTAATGGAGTCTATCTACTAAGCTCATGACTGTAAGCGTAAAAGGCTAAAATACGTTGAATAAGGGACGCTTCGAGACAGTAAATAAGGACAAGAGACATCTTAAAATATGCCCGACCATCCTCTATCACAGTGATCAAAAGGAATTACGATGAATATATTGACCTCATCACCATTTGGTTGAACTACACCTGTCACGGCTAAAACAACATCACCCCTACTCTTGCCTTCTTTGGGAGAGGAGGCACGGCGGACTTAGTATGTGGTCTACCTGTTGATGAGCGGTGCATGGGCGCCGCAAACCTAGGTCAACTCTGTGGCCATGCCCGTCTCTCTCTTGCGATCGTTTCTCATTCACGTATAGCCTGAATGATTCAGCAATTTCGATAATCTTGAAAATTTTTACTATGTGGGTCTTTGTGCTTCGGGCATATTTGTTTGAGATTTATAATTATAAATTGAGTGTACAGCAACTACCCAATGTAATGGATGTTAAATTTACAGGTCAAATTGATACTGTGACATTTCATCTTGCCTTAGTCTTGCTGAATGCGGTCGTTTTATAGATTTAGGTAAGTGTAGGCTAGTTAGTAAGCGATAATTAAGTGTATTTTGAATTGAGCTGCTATTATTTCGTAACATTTTCTTCGTATCATTAAATTTTAGTGTATTGCTTTGAGGGTAAAATTGTAACGCAATGTTCCATTGGTGACGAAATCATCGAGTACAAAAATTGCCTTTTACCTAATCTGACACAGGTCTTTGAGATTTACCCGATTTGTACGTACTCGCGAGCTAAAACAGGTTGTTTATGATACATTCATTGCTTTATTCCTTTGTTATAGGCCATAAAATATTTGCCACTAGCTTAGACTGAGTCTATATTGCGTTCTTTCACCGATTTACCTATATGAACTAAAATTGCATTATGCATTACACTAAGGCGACAAAAGTCATGGGATACCTCATAATATCGTGTCGGACCTCCTTTTTCCCGGCGAAGTGCAGCAACTCGACGTGGCATGGACTCAAAAAGTAGTTGGAAGTCCCCGGCAGAAATATTGAGCCATGCTGCCTCTATAGACGTCCATAATTGCGAAAGTGTTGCCGGAGCAGGAGTTTGTGCACGAACTGACTTCTCGATTATGTCCCATAAATATTCGATGGGATTCATGTCGGGCGATCTTGGTGGCCAAATCATTCGCTGAAATTGTCCAGAATGTTCTTCAAACCAATCGCAAACAGTTGTGGCCCGGTGACATGGCGCATTGTCATCCATAAAAATTCCATCGTTGTTTGGGTACACGAAGTCCATGAATGGCTGTAAGTGGTCTCCAAGTAGCTGAACATAACCCTTTCCAGTCAATGATCGGTTCAGTTGGACCAGAGGACCCAGTTCATTCCATGTTAAAAAAGCCCACACCATTATGGAGTCACTACCAGCTTGCACAGTTCCTTGTTGACAACTTGAGTCCATGGATTAGTGGGGTCTGCGCCACACTCGAACCCTAACATCAGCTCTTACCAACTGAAATCGGTACTCATCTGACCAAGCCACGGTTTTCCAGTCGTCTAGGGTCCAACCGATATGGTCACGAGCCCAGGAGAGGCGCTGCAGGCGATGTCGTGCTGTTAGTAAAGGCACTCGAGTCGGTCTTCTGCTGGCATAGCCCAGTACAGCCAAAGTTCGCCGCACTGTCCTAACGGACACGTCCGTCGTACGTCCCACATTGATTCCTGCGGTTATTTTACGCAGTGTTGCTTGTCTGTTAACACTGACCATTCTGCGCACACGTCGTTGGTCTCAGTCATTAAATGCAGGCGGTCGGCCACTGCGTTGTCCATGTTGGGAAGTTATGCCTGAAATTAGGTATTCTAGACACACTCTTGACACTGTGGATCTCGGAATGTTGAATTCCCTTACCATTTCCGAAATGGAATGTCCCATGCGTCTCGCTACAACTACCATTCTGCGTTCAAAGTCTGTTAATTCCCGTCTTGCGGCCATAATCACACCAGAAACCTTTTGACATGAATCACTTTACTACAAATGAAAGCCCAACCAATGCACTGCCCAATTATACATGTTGTACGCGATACTACTGCCATCTGTATATATGAATATTGCTATCCCATGACTTTTGTCACCTCTGTGTATATATGGGACCAGTCTACTACCAGCTTTAATTCTCTTAGCCACTTTTCTGCAAAATTGGTAATTACCTTGGTATTGTTTGAGGTTATGAAAACCATTAGGGGGAACCATGACGGCGCATTACAAGTAGCACAGGTCTCTTGGAGGAGATCGAAATCACTCTCGTCGAACATGCCGGATAAAGTATCTACCACCAAATTTTCGGATCCTTTATATTATATACCTGGAAACGTAACCTTGTTAACCTACACACCCAATGCCCCAACTTAACCAAACTAATCAAAATGGTTCCAAAACCAAATAAAAGCTAGTTCATCCGTGTACAAATCAAAATCGCACGCATCCGGATAAGTCTCAAACATTTTTACTCCAAAAAAGCATGCTAATACTTCTTACTCATCGGCGCTTAGTTTTCTTTCCGTGTCCGTTAGTAAGCGGCTCGTAAAAGTCGCAGGGGCAATGCCCTTCTCTGTGGCCTGCCCCAAGTGGCGCCCGGGGCAATCGACAAAGCATATTCGTGTAATGTGAAACGCTTTTGAAAATCTACTAAACGCAGGACCGATGCACTTCTCAATTTCCTTTTAAAAGTAGCTAATGCAGAATCCTATAAAAACCTTTTTTTGCGTTTCAGGTGGTTCAAAGGCCCACCTCTCTCAGCAAAGTTGTTTTTAAAGCGGGCGTAATACAACAACATGCCCACAAAGCGGATAACACCTCTGAAGTTCTTTGGTTTAAGAAAGTTTACAACTAGTGCCACTGTCAGTGTCCAATAACAATCTCCACTATGTAACCTAGAAAGGGCACACTGCTCTTAGTCCAAGTCACTTTCTTGGGTGCCACTGTGAGGCCAGCCTTACGCAAACAATCTAGCAATTGTTCAAAATGTCCAATATGTTACTCTAAATTTTCACTGTACACATTGATGTCGTCCACATAATTACAGACAGATCGGGATTTGACATCTGCGAGTATATGATCAAGTACACGAGATAGTGCTTGTGTATTAAAGGTGACTCCCCTGGATATTCTATTAAATTCAAACTGAGACCGAGGAGTACAAAAGGTTGTATACTTTCTGTAGTCAGGATGCAGTACACAACGATGAAAGCTGGCGTTTAGGTCAATGACCGAAAATATTTTTACCTTCCCCAAATATTGCAGTGGAGAGTCTACAGTGGGAGTATGAAAGTGATCCACATGTACCTTGTCGTTTAGTGCACCGTAGTTCATTTATTTATTTATTTATTTCGACTTTATTTATACTGGTATAGTTAAGGCTTAAATGCCTTCTCTTACACTTAACCAGGTATAACATAATGTACAAATGCGTACACATAATGAGCAAAATAGAAATATACTTAAATACTTAAATTAACAAGAGAATAAACAGAAATATGATAGCTCAAATAGATTAAACTCAAAAAATGGCATGTGTTTTCCAATTATGAACATATATTGAGCAGGACTAGAGACAAAGAAATGTTTAAAGAAATAATAAAAACAATAGCACAATAATGTGGATCTAAAATTGACGCATTCTGCGTCCGTATATTTTATTCGTCAGAACACACGCTCTGGCGAAGATCGCAGGCGGACGACCGCAATAAGGATTAAGGGTTTTGTGGACGTGCTGGAAGAGTGACGCCAGGAGCCTCGCAGCTGCAAAGGCACGCTACCAAAGGTTTCTGCACGTGCAACTGTTCGTGCACGTGCAGACGACATCCGGAGACAACGGAAGGCACCCGGGCGCGGACACAGCTGCATTTTGCAGCTGCCCAAGGGACACCGAGATCCCACCACCAGCAGCATCTGTCCCAGGCTTGTACCGCAATAAACCATGAGAGCTTCTAGCGGTGGTGCGCGCAGAACGGGACAATAAACTTCCAGGCCAGAATCAAGGGACGACGCCAGGCCGGCTGTGGACCACACGAGCAGCGGCCACGTGTTTTATAACCCAGGGGGTCGACAAGCACCCCGGACCACGTGCAGAGACGGGGGAAGTTGAATATGGTGATGGACGCTACAAAACCACACGAAGGGGGGGAGCAACAGGTCAGTCAGTTGAGAGACGTCGAGGCAGTCAGTCGGGGGACCTGAAGCGAAGTGTTCGGGTCAGAGCCGGACGAAGCCAGTGCGATGAACGAGTCAGTCAATCAGTCAGTCGCGGATCGAGCAGTCAGTCAGTCAGCCAGAGTCAGTCGAGGATCGAGAATGCATCACGACGTCGACCTCAGTCGGAGGCCGTCAAGCGGGACGTACGGCGGGAAGAATCCGAGAAAAGTCAGTCAGACTTCGTCAAACGCAGAGTACTACGTGGACCCGAGAATGAGGAACTTCGAGGCCAGGCGTCGGGACGCCCCACCAAGCACCGGAGCAGTTCCAAGCCGCCAGCCGAGGGAAGACAACGCCGCAGTGTCAGATAAGTAGTTCTACACCAGGTGTGAAGAATCCTGCCCCCCCTCCCCTCACGACGCCAATCGCGGCGTCAAACCAAGTATCACATAATTTACGTATAGAAAAAGGGGAGGGGAGTTTGTCTCGTGAGTTCATGTACCAGTTAACCTGTTCAAGCAACAATAAAACTCGATTATGTGAACTCACAAATAAAGTGTAATTTATTAGTAAATTGGACCTAGAGACAGCAGTGTCGACGTATTCCTACGCCCTATCACTGAGGGCTAGCATCAAGTGCTGGCACCTCACGCCGCAGAGCAGAATCAATACCTACTTCCAAACTTCAGCATTTGGCAGGTATCACAATAGTACAATAATGTGGATCTACAATAGCACAATAATGTGTATCATAACCCGCAATACCAATCAAAAATATAAATGTGTAGAACCTACAAAGTAACTGAGAAGAAAACTAGAAGTTCAATCTCAACGCAATAAAATAAATAAACAGATCTATAATAACAACTTACAGATTAATGAAAATAGAATGCAGCAACTGCTTGAAATAAATTCACGTATCGACAGCAACAAATTACACTTTGATTAAAGTGAATGTTTACATAAACAGGTGTTGCTAGGTCGTAGAAATAGTTAACGGTGGAAAAAAAACGAAACAAATTAAAATGCTACGGAATAATGACGTGCGTGCATGCGTGTGTGTGTGGAATCATCGGTGCATATTCTTAATGTACTTGGCAACACTACTCTTAAAAGTAGTTAGTATTATCGAGTTCCTTCCTCTGCGGGTAAATTATTCCACGCTCGTGCGTTAGAGACGGTGAAAGAATTGGCATATATCTGGGTTTTGTGAGCTGGAATATTTAAGGGAGGTGTATTTTTAGCACGCGTGTTAATATTGTGATCATCCCCCAAGGTTTTCAGCAGAGTGCGTAAGTATTCTGGCGTTGTAATATACGAGGATAGTATTATGCATACTAGTGTGAGACTGTGGAGCTGACATCGTTCGCCCAGACGTAACCAATTACGTTTATCAAAGTAAGGAGACAGGTGATCACGTGATTTTAGGTTGAACAAAAAAAAATTGAACACAATAATTTTGCATGCGTTGAAATTTAGCTGCCAAATTTTGCGTGATGTCTCCATAAACCATGTCGCAATAATAAAAAATAGGGAATATCAGCGACTGTGCCAATGCTAATTTGGCTTTAAGTGGTAGAAAATTCTTAAGCGTATAAAGGTATGTAGTATAGCGTATGACCTCTTACAAACAGTGTTTATGTGACCCGACCACGAGCGTGTCTCGTTGAAAACAACGCCTAGCGTTTTAACCTCTTTCAACAGAGTAATAATCCCACAGGCTAGCACAATTATCAGGGAAAGTCAATCTGTAACATTCATTTAAATTTCTACGAGAACCTATTAATAAACACTGTGCCTTCGCAGGATTCAATTTTAATTTATTTCTGCTGCATGAAAGGTGTACCAATTCAAAGTCATTTTTTATGCCCTTAATAAAAGAGCTGATTAGTATCGGAGAAGCAGACGAATACAAGTGGAGATCATGCGCGTATAAATGACAACGACATTTTCTTAGCACTGATGAAATGCCATTAATTAATAAGGAAAAAAAAGCGGCCCACGTACACTACCCTGAGGAACGCCTAAGTTCATAGGTTGCCGGGTGGACTTTTTATCATCAATGACTACATATTGATGACGACCCTGAAGATATGAAGTCATCCACTGTACTACATTATCTGAGAAATGAAAAAATAGTTTAAGTTTTTGCACTATTATGTCATGATTTACCATATTAAAAGATTTACTGAAATCTAATAAGACCTGTATAGTCACCTGACTTCTATTTACGGCCATTTTGATAGAATCTGCGATATCTGTAAGAGTAGTGCAGCAGGTACTATGTCCTGTACGGAAGACGGATTGGTAACTGTCAAATAATTTGTTGTCGTTCAGAAATTTATACACTTGTTGGTGTACTAGGAATTCTAATGCTTTCGACAAAGATTGTAAAATACTAATGAGCCGGAAATTGTCTAACACATTGACACTGGTGCGCTTAGCAAGTGGTTTCACAATGGCATATTTCCAAGAAGTGGGGAAGAAACTAGCTGACAGCGATTCGTTGAAAAAGTCAGTAACGACAGGCAGTAAAATGTGTATTATTGTTTTAATGAAACGAATACTAAAACCAACCGATCCTTCTGCTTTAGACTTTATGCGCATTATTGCTCTGTAAGTTTCCGCTATATTTACACGTCGAAAATAGAACAAATTGCATCGAGATTCATTCTATATTTCATGATGCTTTATATAAGTAGTGTCCGTTATAACCCCTGCTACCTGTTTACAACATGAAGACTGTACAAAGCAACGGTTGAAATCATTTGGAGAAATGTTTAAAGGTGAGCTAATATTAGTTTTACATTTACCGATCCCTAAGTTACGCAGCCTTTTCCACATATAACCAGGGGTTCGGCATGAACCAAACAAGTGGAGTGAGTAGAGCATTTACCATCTGTGTGCATTTATTGCGCAGTATCCTGTACTGTTCGAAACTGCCAGCTGCGGGGGTATTAGTTCTTATGTCCCGTTTATAGCTGGAGTAAGCATTGTCACGCTTTCTCATCAGCTGAACAATATCATCTGTCAACCACGGAGCAGGGGGTTTTGTTACCCGTCTAGATTAAAATATCACCGTTCTGTTGTACAAATCTGGGATCATTTGACTGAAAAGCGAAATATTCTCGTCCAATGTGTTAATCACGTTTATTTCATGCCATGGCATCAGTATCGCATCACTGTTCAATTTGTCCGTATTGATATTTTCAAAATCTCTATAAGTAATTATTTTAGGTTTAAATTTAGGAGCACGCAGTTTAAAGGATAGGAATATAAGGTCATGAAATGAAATACCTGGATCAGCAGTCTGTCAATGCGTCAGAATAAGTATGGGATTAGACGTAAACATGAGGTCATTCCAGGCTGTTTGGTGAGTAACGCCAAGTGGGCCGACTGTAATATTCACACACGACAATGTAGATAGTAGCATATTTGTTTCAATTGTGTTAGGCAAAAGATTTATATTGAAGTCTCCCATAATAATGCAGTGCTCGTAACCAACAATGAAATCTAACAACGTTACTTCAAAGTCGGACAGATCTGCCGCCTTCGGTGGCCGATAAACTACTGCTAGTAAAACTTTATTCGGTGGAATTGTTAACTCAACGATGATAAATTCTGGTCTTCCTACGTACTTGGAGGGTAACGACGAGAGAATCTTATGTTTAATATTATCCTTTACGTAAATGGCCACTCCACCGCCACCTTTATTAATGCGGTCATTGCGCACAATTTGATAACCAGATTGCCTAACGAGCGTCGATCAAAGGCTAGTTTTTAACCATGATTCACTTATTGAAATTGCATGAATAGAGAGTGGCGTAAATATTCTCCTCACTTCATCAATGTGCCGCAGCAAAGACTGAGAATTGATGTGAGCAACCTGTAAACAATAAGGATAGGGAGGAAGAGCATTGTTGATGTACGTCTGAGGGTCAGCTATGGAGGACAGACACCGCTGGAAACCGCGGGTGGCAGGACTTGACAACACTACCATTCGATAGTCTGCAACAGTGGTACTCAATACTTTTTTTTGGGGGCCATATTAAGAAAAACTAAGACCACCGCGGGCCGCACTTACGACACGTGAAATAATAATATTTGTGAGTAGGTAGGTAATTCGATGACATTTAAAACTCAGTGTGTCGTGTATCGTCTTGCAAGTCGTTTGTTTACACGTTCGATACGGCGATGGCGGGCGGAGGTAGTACATAAAAAATATGTACAGAAGTCGCCTGACTGATAAACACCTCGACGATATTGTGAGAATTGCATGCAACACAAGAAAGCCGGATTATAATAAAATAATAAAAAATATCGTTTAGTTTCATTAGTGAATTTAACTTTTAATAAATTCGAATTATGTATGAATTTTTTATTGTTGTAACAGATATGCTAATAATAAAAATTTGGTTACTTGTATCTACTGAAGCCGGCGAGCGCGGGCCACCACAAAGAATGGGCCCGCGGGCCGCAGTTTTAGTACCCCTGGTCTGCATCGTCTCATTTCACCCAAAGAAAGCCGGTGAAGCATATTCTGATGCAGAAGAAGAAATAACACCCGATCGCAACTTGCCGTTTCTCAGTACTTTATTTTCTTGTTTTTAACAAGCTAATGCTATAATGAATTTACGAGATTTTTACAACCTACAATTTGTATGTGGAGCCAAGCTACTAGAGGTGTTCTCAACATAAAAAATAATAAATTCTTTGACAAAAAAAAAAATGAAATGGTCAGAAGAAAATAAAATTATTCTGGATTTGTTTACAACAGTTAGAAAATTATATATATTTTTTTAATTCTGCCAGACAAAGCACTTAAAATTAACAGATCGACAACAAATTCAATTTGACATGAACCTACAATAGCAGGTATGTGTATATTTATGTATTATATCTATTCCCACGTTTTCACACTAGAGCTACACTTTTAAATGGAGAGTTAGAGCTTCCTTAAAAAGATACTTCCTAATGCCCTTTCCGCTTCCCCGCCAGTTTTCAGCAGCATTTCGAAAATATTGCCTGTAGCTTCTTTGAAATGGGTCGAAATCCGTACTCCCCCAAATTGAAACATCTACGGGCGCCGGCCACCAAGAATTTCATTATTTTATATTTGTACCAAATACTTTTCAAATTGTACATATTAATTACATGAATAATTCTAACTGAAATAATATAACATGAGTTACTTCAAGAAGTCTTTAAAACGACTATGAAATTTCTTCGCAATTTTTATAAACTGCTCAAAATAATGTAATTTTGCATATTTTTATTTGACTTATATCTTTAGTGACTTTTTGTAAAATAAATTTTACTAATGATACCTTAAAATTAATTAGGCCTTTGACATACCGTAGCCATTCAATTACCTTTGTTAAATTTTCTGCAAATGTATTCGTTTATTTTATCTCTACTTTCGAAAGACACTGATATTGACATCCCATGATGCAAAAACTATGTGATGTAAACTTTTTTAAGCAAGTAAAGAGTACTAACAAGTAATGTCTAAAAGCATAACGGTACATTGTAATTTATCCCATGATGCAAAAGCTATGCCATGTAAACTTTTTTATGCAAGTAAAGAGTACTAAAAAGTGGTGTCTACAAGCACAGCGGTAAATTGTAATTTTCTTAATGTGTACGAGTAATTCTTTGGAAACTAGTTGCCAAAGATATTTCGGTAACACTAGAATTAAATTACAGTAAATGTCACAAAACCTTGGTGAGAAGTGAGTAAAACCAATGTTGAAATTTAAGAAGCAAGAGTTGTTGACTTCAAATGTGTTAAAATACTGAGCAACATAGGCAATTTTTTATGTTTTCTAAAATACTTTGTTAGAAATATACAATATTTCAGGTGTAGAGTTATAAGAAATTCATTGGCAACCAGTTTACAGAGAATTGTTCGTATCAAATAGAGAATGTTATAGTTCATTCGCGGTTACTTCCAACTTTTCTGAAGCCTTGCTAAAGTCACACTTTCAGCATATTCCTCTGCCTCGTGCAAGCAAAGTTTAACCGAGTCTATAAAGTTACACTAAAGGGACAACGTACTCCATTCATGCGCACCCACGTTAATATTAGTTTGTACGATAACTATTTCTTACTAGGTATTACCAGCACACCTATTTTCGCACTGTTTTTATTCTTAGTATTCATTATAAAATAAATAATATAATTAGAAATAAAATGTGTACGCGTTCGATTTAATCAAAAGTAAGACGCTTATATTTTAACACAAGGACAAATACGTCATACATTGGGTGATTTTTCAAATGTTTGATTAAAGAAGTATGAAGAAACCGCAAATAGACTATACTGTGTATTTCGTAAAAATATAAAATAATGAACTTTAGTGAGACCAGCAGCACCCTTAGAGCGACACGACACAGCTGGAACATGACAGCCGATGGCGGACGGAGATGCCCTTGAGGCTGGCTCTCCACTCTACTTCCCCCGTGGCGGCAGAACGACGCGCATCGCCGCCCCCGCTCGATGGAATGTGAAAGTCCCCCTGCCACTCCTTCCTTAACACCCCGACCACCCCTGAGCTCGTGACGTCGACCAGGAGGTGGGCTTGTCGCCCATCTCCGTTTCCACTCTGCCATAATTCACGATAATACTTTCAAACATTCGATATCTGTGGAGTGGCACACAAAGTTGTGACCATATATCGTATATTGAGATGTTGGCAAAACAGAGATATTTGTCGTTATCTTTCTAGTGAGTGACTGCAAAGGCAAATGGAAGGATTCACATACGGTTTTTACCAGTCTGATAAACCTCCTCCAAGCGAAACTGGTTAAAGCAAGAAAATAAATATTATTTGGCTATGGTTACGCGATTAGCGCTACCGTTTATCAAAACGTTAGCCCCCACCCCTTTACCTCATTCGGAAATTTGCCAAAGGTACCTTAGTATCTGTCTCATAAAGTATGCCAAGGTGAAATACAAGTGAGAAGTAAACATGAAAATAGCAATTATGAAGGTTGTCCAGAAGCCGGATCGTCATTGCAGCTGCTCCCGTGTACACCACCTCTAGTACCACCACTATCACCACCAACACCACTACCATCAGTAGCACCACCACCACTCTGCCGTCAAATCCACTACCACCCAAGCATGCCAGTAACTCTCAGTCAGGAAACAACGATTCTGCGGAAACGTCTTCTCCAAAAAAAAAAAAAAAAGAGGCAATTGACTTAAAAAGAAAAATCGCAAATGGAAGCACATAGTTGTTATATTGAATATATTAAGGTAATAAATGCCACAACAGATGATCACTTATGTCCTAACTAGCTACCAGAACCGGGGATGCGAGGGTCTTAAAATGTTTTTACTGAGTCTGGTGCCAGTGCTTAAGTTTAATGCCAAACGAAAATCATTCAAGCACAGAACTCTGAGTGTTATTGATGAAAGAAAATCCAGTTCCATTCCAGTTCCTCCTTCAGCATTTTCTTCTGCATTGGCATCGTCTACATTTACTTATCACCTGCATCTCTTGAACTGTCTCAAATACATACACCAACCTGCTGCTGGACGCTGTTATAGGTAGATCGCAATTAACAGAGCCCTTTTAAATTAAACCTTCAGAAAAAAATAATTCTTATAGCTGCATATGCTCTGACGGACACATTGACTAGCATGCAACAAGTAAAGTTGGCAGCGACGAAGGAAATTAGTTATGTCACAATGTGGTTCTAAAAACGTGATGTTTAAGTATGCTGACACATAATTTATTTAATTTAGTTTCTATTTACTTTATAAACTCGAATAGTAATAATCAACACATCAGTAACATGCAATGATTGACAAAAAAAAAGCGCCCATAAGAAATGATAATTTCGACGTAATTTGGTAAACCGGCATGCATTTGCTGGGCGTGTAAAGATCACTGCAATGACCTCTAACGTTAAGATGGCCACCAGAGTGCATTTGTAGTTCCATCACCATTATAACATCTGCGTTATAAAAGCGCGTGTGGAGCGTCAGACAGTTACTCAACACAGCGAGGGAAGATCATCGAAAAAACTTCGTAAACGCATTAGACAGCGTTACCAGCACTTGACGGAGTTTGATAGACGACACGTTTTGAATCTCAACGAGGCCGGGTGGGCGTATCGTGCAAAATCCAGATATGTGGGGCTTTCCTACGTCACAATGACACGACGGTGGAACCAGTGGACACGCGACGGCAACCTCAGACGTCGAGGTTTCGGTCGACTAAGACAGACCACATCAAAGGAGAATCGCCGTATTGTGTGCCAAGCAGTATACAATCCAGTGACACTGGGGTCTGCCATTCAGACACAGTTACTGGACACATTGCGAATCCCTGTGTCATCCTCTAATATGTCTATACGACGGGTATCAACCTGACTACGGGTTCACCGCTGCACATATAGCAAAGACGGCGGCGTCTGAAGTGGTGTCGTAACTAGGAAGCGAAGCATGGAGCAGTATTGACAACCGTAGCCTAATTCGGCTGCATGTGGCTTAAGGTGGTCACCTAGTGAGGGGTGTGTGTGAGTGAGACAAAAATCGACGAAGTGTTACGGGCGAACGGGCGACGCTGACTGGCGTTTGTAAAGCGGTATCGCCTTTACGCGCAAGGCGCTCAACTGGCGTGCAGTCATTCCGTCGGCTACTCGCCTGAACGTGATTGAGCAGTGACTTTATAATTTAACTTAGTGCAACTCTGTAGCAAAGTCTAATGCATGCCTGTATAGTATTGTCGCATGTATCCGATTCGTGTATTTTGAAATACGGCACTCTGAAAAAGCCGTTTTTATCTATGTTAAAGTGCATGAAGATGTTTATAATGTGCGATATGTTACGAAAGTACCATTACATCATTGTCTGGAATGTGCTTTCTTTTCGAATGCAAACCTGTTGGGGGCACGTTTAATAGTTTCGTCAAAAAAAAAAAAAGCTTTTTAAAGATATGCTGCAACGCGTTTCAAGTGCTAGGAAGACGACCTCCTTAATTTTAAGCCGCATAGCCTGTAGTAGAATAGATGCAGCCTAATATCAATATGCATCCAAAGTTAACTTCAATCTAGCTACAATTTTTTTTTTGTAAATTATGAAGCCCTCTATTGCATTTATTTTCCTTTTTTACTAATAAAATACACCACTAACATTCCGGTCTTTCAACTTAAAATGTTACCGCTCTCTTTATTTCTCAGGAAGAAGTTTCTCACCAGTATGGTAATACAATATGTCCGCAACATTTTGAACAAGAATTAAATTTACTCTTTGAAAAATGCACGATATAGTTATTTACAAATTAATATCAACTATTTACATCAATAATAGGAATTATTAATATATTACGAATAGTGGAGATGAAATTCTTCGGGTTTAGACCGTAGCTTGATAGTGTGGTTTGTAGCCGATTTTCCGAATATATGTAGTCGAGTTATTGGCAACATTGGCATGGAGTGGTGACGATTTGAGTCGCATTATGAGTGGCGATGAAGCGCGGTTATGTATGACCGTCGTGTACGAAAATGGCGACGCCGAAGGGAGATGATACAGTCTACCAATGTTGTGGAGAGACAATGGCATTTTCCCTAGCAGAATGGTGTGAGGAGTCATATGGTATGAGTTCAGGGCAGCTCTGGTAGTGATTAGGGAAATGTTGACTCCACAGTACGTCAGTGATATCCTGCGTTCTCAAATGTTATCCCTCATGAGATGAGACAGAACACACAGTANTTGACTCCACAGTACGTCAGTGATATCCTGCGTTCTCAAATGTTATCCCTCATGAGATGAGACAGAACACACAGTACAGTCTTACAACAAGATAGCGCTCGTCCACAAACTGAACATGTGTTACGGAATATCTGTCATATCGAGGTACTCTCGTGTCCCTGATAGAACGCGTGTAGGATCAGCTCGGACGTCGACTCCGACCCGGTGCCGATCTGCAGTATATCGAGAGCCACGTACAATAGATGTAAGCCTACTTGCCTCCAAAGAGCATATAAAGACTGTGCGACTACCTGCCGATCCGAATAAGCATACGTATCCAGGCTCGACGAGGTGCTAAATCCTACTGACATGCGGGAGACAAGTATTCAATTCGTGTCAACTCTTGCTCACGTGGTATTATATTGCTTCATTACAACTAAATGACATTAATTTCTCAATTCGTGCTGTTTCAATCCACTTCCACCACTTCAAGGTGTGTTATTTGTTCGTGATTAATTTTCTTTTAAATTTTACTGTAACACTTGATCGACTAATTAATAAAATCTTAAGGCTCCCGCTTACCTAGAGCTTTTTTTCTGTGTTTGAGGCCGAGAAGCGCGGGAGCGATAAGGGCGAGACAGCCGCACACATCAAGTGCCCCATCGTCGTTAAGCGCAAGCCTCTCAACAGGCGTGCAGTGTTTTCATCGCACTGCATGTACCTATGTGACTTTCAGCGTGACCNGTTAAGCGCAAGCCTCTCAACAGGCGTGCAGTGTTTTCATCGCACTGCATGTACCTATGTGACTTTCAGCGTGACCCTATTATTTTATTGGTGAAAAATCTCAAAGAAGGTTCGGTGTAGGGCCCTTGAGTAGTTTCGTGTGTATCTTACGCTTATATTTTGAGACACGACGCTTTAAAAAATCGTTTTTAGCCAATTTGGAGTACTCTGGAATGGTGTTTCTAATGTGAGTGACATCTTGAAAATACTCAGCAGCCTTCGTTTGAAAAGTGTTTTCTTTTCCTAGATNGTTAAGCGCAAGCCTCTCAACAGGCGTGCAGTGTTTTCATCGCACTGCATGTACCTATGTGACTTTCAGCGTGACACTATTATTTTATTGGTGAAAAATCTCAAAGAAGGTTCGGTGTAGGGCCCTTGAGTAGTTTCGTGTGTATCTTACACTTATATTTTGAGACACGACGCTTTAAAAAATCGTTTTTAGCCAATTTGGAGTACTATGGCATGGTGTTTCTAATGTGAGTGACATCTTGAAAATACTCAGCAGCCTTCGTTTGAAAAGTGTTTTCTTTTCCTAGATNATGGTGTTTCTAATGTGAGTGACATCTTGAAAATACTCAGCAGCCTTCGTTTGAAAAGTGTTTTCTTTTCCTAGATCAGTACATTGGAAGCACATTTAATAGTTTCATTGTAAAACGAGTAGCACCTACTTCAAACACACTGCAACAAAGATCAAACGTCGTGTAGGCAGGAGGCAAGGACCGTGGCAATGTCAATTTAAATGCGGTGGAATTATAAAAATTGCACAGAAAAATGTATTCTAAGTCAGGGCTTTCAAAAGTGCTCAATTTACCGCAAACAGCCTAGAAATATCACTTTGTAAATAACTCAGCCCAAACGAATGCAACACCTATGGCATTAGCTATAAAATGAGCACGCTCACAATCTACAAACTATGACGCAAGTAACAAAAATAAAACCAAGAACACAATTATTTACTTTACAGATAAACAAAGAGAAATCAATTGCAAATAATCTTATTAATGGTAAATAAACTTATTAATTCACAAGTTAACTGCACAACGGCGAATAATGTTGAATTATGTTATTGTGTGTATTTCTTTTCTATAAGCTACCAAAATTTATATTAATGAAACGAAACTTAAGGTGAATCATATGATTTTTTCTTATTCACACGTTCACTCACGGCGTGTTCCTCTCTATGAATGCATTTTCACATGAATCTTGGCATTAAGCACAGAATGCGATGAACTTCTCGTATGTTACAGTTTAGCTACCATAAATGATTTATAGTTTATGTTTTAATAATTCTGTGAAAGGATAAAAACCATAAACCTCTCCTTAATCTGCGATGCAATGCACGACGTAGATAAGACAGTACCGTGTCTTTGTCACTGCAATTGGCACTGATAATATTCTGAATATATACCAATTGTTATGAAAATAATAGAAACACCTGAACGAACATGATTTGTGCAGATCACGCCAGACTGTGATTGCAGATACAGGTTTTTCGAGATGCTAACATAGTTCTGAAGTCACTTGCGGTTCTTTGTGACAATCCTCTTTAATGTTCAGCGATCTCGACCACCGGGGATTGGTTTACGCCCACTAATACTCTTCGCTGATACTGTCTTACCACGAGTTATGTATGCCGTGATCACGTCTGACACTGTTGCTCTCGATACACATAACATAGTGACAGTCTTAGATACACTTGTTCCAACTAACCGCGCTCTAACAATCTACCATCGTTGAAAGTCTTGAGACGTCTCCCATTTTGCCTAACCTACGTCTGGCCGACTGCATTACGCCGCCTAGCCTATTGCAGATTAAAGTCCTTCATTGAAATCCAAACGATAGTCGCAGTACACAAATGATCAGTGTTACAGCTTCTGTGTTCCAGAGCGTAACACGCAGGTTGCGCGAAACTGTGGTACTTCAGTGCTAATGACGGTTGCACTGTGAGCGGAGCACGGCATCAACCAGGTACTAACTAGCCAAGTCCCAGTACGGTTGACGCCGTCGCGTCATCACTTAGCCGACTCATGTGAGGACAGTCCACGGTGTCCCAACTGCAGAGTGCATCCAGCAGGCGCTGCTGCCTCTTCTCTGGCATCTGCTTCATAAACCAATTTATTAAATCATTACTGAAATCGTAAAGCCTTTGAAAGAATCGCCAACTTCGCGTTGCCACTAGCAGGTTGTAAATAAAACTCTTGGGGTTACGGAAGTGAGGGGGGCCGACCGGAGCTTTCAGTGGTAAATACAGCACAAGCGGGGTCCGTATAGCCTCACTATTCCTACAACATGAAAAAAAAAAAAAAAGAAGAGAGAGTTCAGGATGAAGCAGAGACAAAATATACGTTCAAATAATTATTCAAAGAAATTGTCATATTCTTTCACGTTTAAAAACAATTGGAAGTATTTTTTAGAATTAACGCAGTGATGTAGTCAAACACAATAATTCTTTATAATGCACAGCGCTCCTTTGTTTTTTAAGAGTATTCTGTGCACTCTCGCACACTCTTGTAATTTGCACTAGCATTTATTTGTAATAGCACGTACTGCATGTTTATACAGCAGGTTCAAAAACAATAAAATCATAATATTTCACTTTTATTAAATATTTTGATGGTAACATAGGTACATACCTTGTATACAATATAGAAGAAGTATATTTTTTCATTAGGTGAATATCATTAACAAGTGATGTCTTAAAAACATTCTTCCCTCATAGAATATCAATGAAAAATGTTNTTTCATTAGGTGAATATCATTAACAAGTGATGTCTTAAAAACATTCTTCCCTCATAGAATATCAATGAAAAATGTTATGGAAAAGTGAGTGAGTGAGTGAAAAGATTTGGGTGGCTCTTAACGTCGAGATCTTGAGAGCATAGAAAAATGTTGNTGGAAAAGTGAGTGAGTGAGTGAAAAGATTTGGGTGGCTCTTAACGTCGAGATCTTGAGAGCATAGAAAAATGTTGTGTTTGAGATTTATATAAATTCATGTACTATTCCAAAATTATTCAAATTTCCATATACTTACATTAATTATGACTAAAATCAGTAACTAAAGACTAATTTTTGCTTATAGTTATGATTCGCTTTTCAAGTAGTGTTTTAAAGAATGGTTCATACAAAAATTATTCATTTGAAAATAATAAACGAAGAATTACCAGAACTTATTCTCTCCTATACCTATACGCAACCATTCAGCAACAATTTCGTAAAGCTTTCTACGAATTGAAATCATGAACATTCTTTATGGACGCCAGCTCAAAATATATTTTGGAATTATGAATACGCAAATAATATTCCTTTGAAATTTCTAACTAAGGTATTTTTCCAGAAAACATTTTTAAAGTTTTCATAAAATTTTTATTTATTATTTTTTTTTAAGACACGAAATCCACAGGAGCTGTTGCAGTGCTGACACCAATAATAAATTGCATAACTACTTCAAAATATTTTACCTCATTCTAAGTGAAAATATGAGGAAGGTTATTTTTTCATCTTCATATGGAAACTATCACTAGATACGCCATAATAAAGGCGAAAACTGCTTTTATATTTAAAAAATGTATGAAACCGACTATACGGTTACTGCTGTACTACGTTTGTAGAAGAAAATTCTACCGCTAGGAAAAACTATATTCTACACTAGTTCATGCAAGTTTAAAGATGTTTATTAAGTTTTGCATTTTGCTTCTTATTTGACACACAAAGTTTTTTTGACATATGTGTGAAACAGGGAACTTACACCAATGGGACAGTGAAACTTAATACACTTTGGGTACATCTTAAACACTATTTCTGGAAGATGATGATTTTTTAAATCTCAGTAATGAGTGAAGTGAATCAAATAAAAAACACAAAGTACAGTGATAAGTAGTAACAAAAATGCCCCACTTGTCTTTGTATGAATAATCTTGTAGTATATTTTTCATGTAACCACTGGTAAGACACATTGGTTTACTTCGCAGTGTTTACTCCGTAAGAAGCACTAATTAGAACTGTTTGATACGCGGGATGAGTCACTTTTATACTTCTGAGATGCATGCTTCCTAAAATTACGAATCAGTTTTCAGTAGTAGATTCATTCGCAGTAAACAAAATGTACTGTCGGTATTATACAGAACAGCGATCGGCAACAGACGAACCGTGGTTCGCACCCAGACGGCGGAGGACACAATACTGGAACCATTAAGTATAAAATAACTCACTCAATATATTCATAAACAAAGTTATCTCAGGAAGATAAATTCGTTTTCGCGCCAGCAGACGCGCGTGCATTTTTTTCCCTTCATATTTTACAAGTAATGAGTAGCGCTACATATCGCGCTATTTTCAAACGATTTATTTATATAGGAGAGGTAGCCGTCTACCGAATAAAAACTAATAATCCAATTTAGTGTAAGTTTTGAGTGAGAAATAATTGTGAATGCTGTACAGAAGCCAAAGGATATTTTAATGAAGTTTTTTAATCAAACTGTTTTGAGGTATTAAAAACAGCGTTTTTATAAGTAATGTTCCTCTCTGAAAAAAAAAATAACTTAGATGTAATGCATTTCATATTTTACTATTTTACTCTTTGGATCTCGATAAAATTTTCCTAAAACATCCGGATCCCATCAGAAATTACTTGCCGACTCCTGCTCTAGAACACATCAGAGGTGTTACAACGTCTTGTCAGGAAAATACAGACGGTCTGAAGTATCTTTCACATATCACGAAAGTGTGTTCGTGAATTTATTATACGTCGTATTTAAGTAATTATGGACAAACATGAGGTAGTAAAGCTATTAAGAATTACGTGAAAAACAGACAAAAGAAAAACTTTTGTGACAAGTACATAGAAGATGTAGCCAAACAAAGTAAAATGAATTTATAAGTCTACTATGACAACAACACTAGCAAGCAGCTCATTCTAAATATGCAATAATTTTAGTTAGTCGCTGGAGATATACATAGCTGTTTTCTGTTTTAAAATACAAAACGCAAGAAGATCAAAACTTGAGAAACGGGAAAACTGTTCACATTCGTATCGCTAGGGGTTGCATTGTTTAATAAGGCCACTCCGAGAGGCACGCAGAGAATTAGAGGGGTGAGAGGGAGAAAGAGAGGGGGAGCGAGGGTGGNGAGGGAGTGAGAGGGAGAGAGAGGGAGAGAGAGGGGGAGAGTGTAAGAGAGAGAGAAGAGTGAGAGAAAAAGAGAAAGAGACATAGAGGGAGAGAGAATGAGATGTTGGAGAGAGAAAAAAGAGGGTGAGAGAAAATAAATCCTTATAAAAAATTGAAGAAGTAATTTTATAAAGAGGGAAGCTGTAAGGGGAAAAAAAAAACAATAAAATATTCAGAATCAATTCCAAGAGTGTAAACTTTTCTCTGCGATTAGTTATTAGACTAGACAATGCGCTTTATATGTATACTCTTGAACTTACTAAACGAAGTTAAAATTCCAAATGAATAAACCGTTAAAATACACTGTTCATTTGAAAAAAAAAATAGATTTACAACGCATGGGAAAACACATAATCGACCTCCATAAACTTAAATAAATTCCAAAGAGTCGTTTTAGTTCTCGTATTTTACATAAAAAATAATAAAATACAAACTATAAAAACATTGTAAAATATGCGTGGGTACGGTGTAAGCACAACTCTTGCCAATGGACGCAATGTACTAACTACAGATACTATAACATTTAGGCACCTACTGTTCCATTTTGAAAATTATATCGTGTAAGCAATTTCTCAATTTTTAATCAGCTACACTAACCATTCACAATATATCTGAATGTTGCAGTTTTGTATACTTCAACTTCTTGAGATGTATTGTTACAAATGCTCTGCGACTCAAATACGAATGAATACATATTTACATTTTATTAAGGCAAGTGCATTATTTCGGCGCACGTTTTCAACATCGGGCATAAAATCGACGGTGCCTATAATTCCACGTATATAACTAGCGAAGAAAGTGAACAGTTGTATTATTAAACCATTTATTCTCTTATTTTTTGACTGCAGTGTGCGGCACCTACGAGCAGTGTACGAATCAATGGGGGAATGCCAGGTAATTAATTCCCTCTCATAAATTTTTTCTCCTGGCTCATGTAAGAACAATTATTTCCCTGCCAAAAAAATTATTTTCCTCCTGAAGAATGAATGATGAATGACGAGTGAAACTGACCCATGTACAAATTATAATGACGAAGCTTGAGGCCTACTTGAGATGGAAAATACGGGTTAAAAAACACGAGGCCACAGACGACTGAAATACACTGACTGTCAAAATTCATGTGATCTAGCGCAAATTTTTGTGTCGCTCTTGGTGTACATAAATTCACCACAGGCCCAGATTGGAGACAAATAACACTGCAGTTTGTTTGTAACCTACAAGCTATTTCCACCACCATATATTTGAGGCACTTTGCTGAAAAATGCGATTCTCCAAAAGTCTCGAGTTCACGAAAATAATCCCCCGCTCCTCAGCAAAAAGTTTAATTCGCATCCTGCTTACAAGAAGAAGACAGAGACTTAAACATACACCAAAACAACACCAAAACAGCAATGTAACAATCATGCCAGACTTGAATATCGAAACCATCCTGTACTATTTAACGCCACTAGAGGCAATATCCAAGTGGAAAAGGCTTTTGAGTTTGTTGCAAAATTCCAAGGAGCCGTACGTGAAAGTGACAAATGTGTATATCATATAATGTTCTGAAGTATGCACAATTCCTGCTGCTAAAATAACTAGAACTGAAGTGTAAATAGAACCTGACGGTCGCAAGGAACTGTTTCCGTTGCACAAAAGAGTTAGCCATCGCCGATAAATTAATAACGTATTGCGAAGAGATACCTGATAGACCAGAACTACTTTTAGTCACCTACAGACTACACGCACTTCAAACTAAAGAGAAAATAACTGATGAAAACCGATGAGGAGGGGGGAGTTTCTGAAATGTTTAAGCTCATATAAAAGAGCATTCAAATTGGTCTCCTATGGCGTGACCAGAGCAATCCTTATTGAAAGAATCAGAAAACCATTTTATCATTATAAGAAGGCTGTATAAATTTAATATTTATATTGAAAATCGTTTATGTAAAACGTACTTATATGTACCGCTACTCACGTTGAAGTAAGTCGCAGTATCCTGTAACAGTACTCTACCTATTTAATTCATAACAACTAAACGAAAGAAGCTGCTGCTATGTATGCTTATATAGTTTTAATTTAGTAAATTGCATAGTTTAAAAGTAAATTTCTTGAGTTAAGCTAAATTAAAATTTTGAGCAATAGTTTTTTGTGTTTTGCAACACACATGAAAATGTGAGCTATTCCCTCACAATAGATGCAATATTCACCACTGCATATTGCATATGAGCTCTTGACGTCATTGTGGTGGTTACGTAGGTATGAAATGGAATAGACAGTTTTCAGTTACTTGAGCATTTTCGAAATCAATCTTTGAAAGGAGTCACTGTCCTATCTTCAACGTTTGTAAATACTGTAACAATTTCTTTAGCTATCTGTATTTGTTAAACGCATATAAGGTCAAGAATTTGTAAATTTAATCTTCTAATAATTTTACTGTTCCACTTGACTGACGTATTAATAAAGTGATCAGGCCCATGGCAATGTTGATATGGTGGAAGAAGAGACAACAAGCATACAAGGATATTACTAAGAGCGTTTAGCTTAGTTTACCGTTGACGGCCTAATGACAGGTTATACACGACGACGTTCGGTATTTCTATTTGTACACTGCATCTCAAATGTAGTCTTCTCGAGAGTTTCGATGTTTTCAAATTTGGCGTAATGTAATACCAAAGTAAAAAAAAAGTATCTTAAGATATAAATTTTGTAACATCGGGCTCCGCTATTTCAGCTGAACCGGTAAAGCCAAAAACTGTAAAGTATGCGAGTTTATAAAACAGGCGGTATATGCCAGAGACACGCGATGTCCTCTTACATGCAAGTAAGTGCGGACAGTAAATACTAAGTAGGTAGTTTGACATAACAAACTGAAAGATACATAAATATTTTCCTATTCGGTTCACAACGATTGGACTGGTAGCTATTGCACATTTTCCCCCGAGACTTAGTAGTTGTTGGGACGTAAAACTTTTGATAATTTATTATGTGCTTTTTTAAAATTGATAATGTGTCTACACACAATTTTGTGTCAAATTTCTTTTCATCCAGCTGCTAATAATTGTAACGATAATGCCAAGTCATGGTAGCAACAGCACTTCTGTAGAATGTTGGTACCAGGTAGCGCACAACTCATCGCTTGTAGGGGAAATTAACGCCTCTAACTACTATCTTCGATTAGGAAAACATTCATCTGTTTACAGTTTAACCCTGCTTCTAAATATGTAGGTGTTCCACAGCTTTTCCTTCCCCCATTAACTACCTCAATGTTTTGCGTCTGACACCAATTCACCATGGAGAAAATATGAGCTAATTTTTTCGTGGCAGATACTCCGGGACAATTAAAATTATGTTTATCCCAGCAGTGCTAGCGATAGTCTGAATGGAATGGTTACTTTTGATTCATAATGAATAGTCATTTTATTACTATAATAATATTATACTAAGTGAGATTCGTCACTTCCAAGACAAAATGGTCTCATTTTGTAATTTTGGATTTATATAAATATGTATATTTGGTTAATTACATTTTTTGCAGGAAGGAGAGATGGACGACTTTAGCTACTATAACATATGTTAAGTATCAACAACTGTCTAATACAAAAGTTGATTGTTCTTACAAAAATTTAACTATTTCACTGTTACAGTACATTTAACGGCAATGTCCAGATTTCACGACACTTTAAATACGTTGTACAAATCTGAGTATAAAATTAGTGGTGCAAACGGAACAAAAGTTACTGTTTGTAAGAATTTTGATGGCGTATTTTCGCACATTTTTTGCGTAAATTAACGAACGTTTTCAAACACCTATTTACATATTCTCTTTATTTTGAGGCAGCAAACAGGACGTAGCCCATAAAAAATATCACAAATATCCTATTTTAATAATATTTAAAGATTTTCACATTATACAAATGTTTTGTTTAAAGCGTTAAATATAGTTTAAAAATGGAAAATACCTTTAAAAAAATTAACCAACCCGAATTTTTGATAGGGGCAGCAACGGTGGTATGGGGAGGGGAGAAAAGGACAAAAATAATGTTGTTATTCTGAGCAGACACCGGCAATTTATATGGCTCGTATAAAATGTAACTGGGATATAAGCAATCATATTACAACTTACATCACCTTTTTGAGTTTCTATATGTTTGTAGGTATTTACTCAATACATTTTTGCATGCTTATATATCTCTGTTGCCAGGCAAAAAACAGACAAGTCAACATTTGTCAAAAACTGCCTGTAGCTGCAGCTACTTTCAAAAATGCATTAGTTTCGTTTGGGAAGAAACTGACAAGTATATTGTAAGCTACACAATTATAACACCCAGTGTTAATTTAGCAAGCCACATGTTAAAAATTATTTTTACTGGACTTAAAAAAAATTATTTGTCTGTTTTTTCCCTGGTAACAGATATATGACGCCCTTAATATGAAATAAGGCCTCTGAAGAATATAACAAGTTTATTAGCGCAATCAAAAACCTCGAGTATTTATAAGCTCTTAACTACACTTCTACTGAAATCTACAGCTCTTCAATAACAGCTTACAATAAATTAAACAGCACTATTGACAGAAGATTAACGAACGCGAACGATTCACACAGTGCAGCGAAATATATTAGCTTACTGACGCTGAAAAAAACATTTTGAGGCCTCTTACAAAATTGTAATGATTTGAAGTCTGCACAGAACTAAACGAAGTGATAATTATTGTACGCTTTTATCCATTTTCTATAACTCTAAAATAAATCAACACCTAAAAATAACTGCAATGTTAATGGGTGCAGTGGTCAAACGTGATTAATTATCAATATTCGAAAACATAAAATAAATGTTTTTATGCAGTTTAATGAATCCGATTTCTCAACTTCACGTGCATCGCAACAAACAAGAAATAAAAACACAATTTTTCTCTATCACAAACGGCTTATTCTACTTTCCTTAAATTAGTGCCTCAAATATTTTTATTTGGTTGAAGGCACCGATGTTTGTTCTCATTCTGGTCATACGCTTCCAGAGAAGATTGTGACAAGTATCGAACGTTTCTTCACATTTTGCCTGACGATAACATATGACTTAGAAGAGTTTAAATGAAATAGTGCACAAGTATTTTTAGTCTTCCAAAAGGAAAAAAAATATTAAGAAAAGGCAAGGCTGATGCGATTGCTTAGTTGCCGACGCGCACTAACGAAACAGCTGCGGTAAAATCAACACGAACGGTCTTAAGAGAGGTCAATTTCGTCAAAAACGTTTGAAGCATGATGATGGGGTTCAGCCCGAAGGACGGTTTGGACATCAAAGACGCTCTAGACTGGTTGATTATGCAGTGGTTTGCCACTGTCTTCTGCTGCACGAAGGTGGAACTACTTCAACACCGTCTTGATCACACACATGAAGGGAAATGTTTCATACACGGCCAGCAATCGAACTCGGAACCTCGATAACTTCAGAGCCACCAGCCAGTCATTCTCATTTACATCATTTGACCAAACAGAAGGACCAAATCTCCTGACAAATAAAAATATCCCGTGACCATGAAGTCGGCATTGGGTCTGCACCGACGTTCTGGGTTCGAGTTCTGGTTAAGGCACGAGCAGTGAACTTGATATCTGTTTAATCTTTAATGGAAGGTTTTACATGCAATTTGTCGAAGACTTCAAAATGCCCAATCGAAACTTTTTATAGTTTAGTCATATACACACTTGTATATGACTTACCTCTATCCAAAAAATAATAACTCGCGGATATATGTCCTTGTTTCACGGTGTCTAGACGCATACTTTTGCAGGTAACCCACTTTTATTTATAAAATTATTACCTGTTATGCTCCAAATTTTATACTTAGCGTAATTTCAAACAAATCGAAACGAAAATGTACTGATTTTTGCTGCTCTCGCAATTATCACGGTATCATTACTAAGAAGTAGTAAGTCTTGGATACAAGAGATTGCCCTTCATTAACGGAAACTCCGTAACAAGAAAGAGGATTCAATCACTCATGTATCCCTATAAAGGGGCAATGATCGTTAACTTAGTGTGACCGGAAGCTACAGATGTCAGTATGAACTCATTACGCGAGCTCAGCGATTTTGAGTGGAGAATATTACCGGTGCCTATAGATGTCATTTTGCCCATCATATTTCAGGCAAGTTCCAGGTACTCCGCGCAACAGTAGGTGACACAGTGGTGAACTTGAGGCGAACCATAGAGGGAGTATTAGGTAGAGTGAGCAAGAGAGTTGCACAGTAGCCACTCTCCGAGTTCCAACACCGGACTGACTTTCTGCCAGTAGCACTGTCAGCTAACAACACCTATAAGATTTGAGCTTAAAACATTGTTTACGTATGCGCTTTTAAAGGCTGTTCACAGTGAACTCTGTACTTTAGCCAGTCCTTCTTAAGATCTACATGTACGATGTGTATTATCACGCTATATATAAAGTTACCATTGCAATAGGCCTGATCACTTTATTCATGCGTCGGTAAAGTAAAACGGTGAAATTATTCGCAAATTAAAAATTTTTACATATTTGTTTATTCTTATACTAAAACGCATTAAAAAATATAAAAAATTAATTTCAGTTTGCACAAATGTTTATTTAACAATTTTAATTCAATGTTGAGACATGGAACTACTTTCCCTCCGTCGTCACCAACTTTACTGGGCGCATGCGACTCAGTGTGCCCGTTAATATATATGCAAATAGGAGCAGTGATATTTTTCAAACGTTGGTTTCAAAAGTGCCCACTTTATCGTGAACATTCTTTAGATGTTTGTACGCTCTTTATAACCTAGTTTTAATGCAGTTACGTAATATTGTGGGTTTGTGGAAAGTTCACATGTAAACAAATACGATCACTCTTGACTGTGTGATGTGACAGTTGTACTGGCCAGGTTCGAATCAATTTTGTGAACATGCACAGGATAATCAGTGCAGCTCATCTTTGATCTGTGGTGATAACACACCAAACCAGACCCAACAAGCCGAAAAGAACAGGACCGTGGAAGCATTTAACGTGTGATGAAATACCGTAAGTCTTCTTTAGAACGGTGACAGGCATACATGAAGAAGTGCTGTAAGCAACCATACCATCCTCCTGAAAGGATATTGCACTTGGATTCTATGGACGAACAGCAGTTCATCAGGCAGATCACTGCAAGGAATGCCACTCGTCTATAGTAGTGAACATGCACGTATCCAGGATTAAGAGGGCCAGCATGGCGTGCAATTTGTAGCGGATGGTGTAGGGGGAGGGGGATGTGGAGGTTACAATAAATATTGAAACAATGGAAATTATAAATTAAAGAAATCTGATTCATACATTATTATACTCTTGCGTTACGCAAATAATTCAATAAGTGCTTTCTGTGCGAAATTAATAATTGAAGAAATGGCCTATGTAAATGTTACATTTATACTTAAAAATTAATGTTTACCCTTATCTGAGTGAAATTCTAGCTACAATCAAGAATATCAACTTTTATTTATACGACGTGAACTTCAGTATATTTATTACCTTCGTGGTCAATGCTGAGGATATAAGTTTACACATTAAGCCACTACACGAGAACACGTACCTGGACAATTCAACAATTGACCCATTTGATTCGCGACCCGACGATTCATTTGTTTAGAACCTTTAAGTACATAAATGTATTATAAATGTTTCAAATAGTAAAAATGTACACATTTTGTTTTACACTGAATTACTGAATACATGTACCGTTAACATTTTTAAATTATACTTAATTAAAATATATATATATATATATATATACATATATGTTGACTCTGGCTCACACTCAGTACTAAGACCCCATGCAAAAAATCAACACCCCCCTTTTTTTACATGAATATTAAAGAAAGACTAATACAACAAATAAAACACGAATAATTATAGAACCGACATGACACGCGACTTCAGATTCACAGCGGGCAGGGCGCCAACTTCACTGAACAGCTTTGTGATGAGTTGGAGCCCCAGCCGAGTGCCAGACGATACCGGCCACAAAGCGTGACACAACTGTTCGTCATGTTGAATAAGGAATGGAACCGAATTTCGGTCGAAACTCACCGAAAATCGGTCAAAGTTTTCCTCAAACGTCAAAGGTTGAACCACAACGACGATAGGTGGATATTCATCATATGGCTACCATGCCATATCTTGGTTAGTACATTTCGAGTGTACGGTGACTAATGACGAGAGAAACAATGTGATAAGGTAGTTTTTTGTAATCAAATTCCCAAAGTTACTACGGAGACGTTAGGTAATAATAAAAAAAATGTATAGGTTAACATCCCCCCAACAACAAATCTAAACACACATACACACACGTTGCCATGAACTGATAAAGAGTGAGAGGTTTCGTTTTTATAAAATATCAGTTATTACGAGCAGTTCACAATTATCACTTTATGACCAGATATTATCAGCAACATATGATCTATAGGTTTCCCAACTTGAGGTCACAAAGCTTCGTTACGGCAGAAACTCCACAAGACTTAACGAACATAGGTTTGTACTCACTACTTGTGGAATGTGTTTCACTAGCACTCGGCGCACATCACAATATTTGGTAGGAGTTACTGATCAGTCCGCTGGTCTCAAAATGGCGCGTGGTGTACGACAAAAAGACACGTGACGCAGGAGTGGGGACACTGCACAGGCCCTGTCAAGTCCGTAGAGAGAGTGTGCGGTAGAGTGATCGTGCTAGTTGCGTAAAATCAATCTCCGTATATCAACACTGAACTGATATTCTTCCAAAACGACCATCGTAAACGACGTGGATAGAATATGGGGTAAACAAGTGCTATGAGATGTTTCTATAACTCTTGTAAAAAATTTTAATACAGTTTGATATAATTAAAACTGGTAAAAATATTTTATTCATATAAAATAGATTGTCTTAACAATTATCATATAAACAAAAACGTTCATTAGTTTTAACCATGCGACTTTGACAGTTGTATTTATGCGCTGATAGGTCAATACCGTGTACATGTGGAGAAGACGAAAAATCGGTCTGAATCATATTTAGTCTACATATGATCAAGTCACTATTTTTAATGGTGACAGTCGCGTTGCCAACTCCAGAAATAAAATATAAATATATTCATGCTTGAAAATTTTAAAATTAGCATCAAGCAAAATACCTTTTCTCTAGTTACAACAGTTAGGTTGTTAGAAAAATAATCTCACTTGTAATACACAGAAAGTTATCAAACAACAGTTTTGTGACTCCGCGCGATCGTTGCAATCAAGACAGTTGCTGCCCTGTTCCACTTGATGTTTTGTGCCACCTACCGATAGGTTTAAAGAGAACGTTGATTTCCTCAATGATTTGTAAAAAAAAATACAGAAAATACATGGGTTTGAAAGTGATGCCTCGCCAGCATTCCATGACTTATTGTAACAAGTATTTGAAGTCAACCACTAAAATCATGTATGTTAGTTTTCCACTGGATGGACAGTGCTAACCTTGATGAAGATCGGTTCCCTGAATTAGTTAATGTACGTGTTCTTTCGTATACGTTCGGATTACAGGATAGTCAATCCATGAATTCGCAGCTCTTCGTCGTATTGATGAGTAACGGGAGTACCGGGTAGAGTGGTCACGCTAGATGCGCAAAAACTGTCTCCGTGTCCCAACATTCAACTGCTTTTCTGTCAATACGACTATCATAAAAGACGTGAAATAGTATTTCAGGTTGGGACACTGTTTAGTAAACAAGTCCTTTAATCCTCTGAGATGCATACTTCCTCTAACCAATTTTTGATGTAATATGATAAAATTCAAATTGGTATTATATTCGAATATAAGGGACTGTCTTTAGAAAATTTAGATAGCCTATAAACAAACAGGTTCATTACAGTTGTATTGGTGTCGGGTAGGTCAATGTTGGGCACACGCGCAGAAGGCAAAAAATTGGTCTGTAGTGAAGGTTGCCCTCGGCAAAGTGAGCTCTTCCGAAATCAACCTTTGAAAAATGTCACTGCACCTACCTGCATGTATTGTAAATGGCACACTGACTGACACGCGCCCAGTAAAGTTGGTAACGACGGAAAGGAAGTAGTTCCATGTCTTGACTTTGGATTAAAAAATTTAATTAAACATTTGTGAATACTGAAATGATTTAATGTGCTTTGATTTTTAGTGCTTATAGGCCTAAGTATATGAATGAACAAACTTTTAAAATTTGTTCTTTTTCAAATAATTTTACAATTCAACTTGCCCGGTACACAAATAAAGCGGCCAAGCCCAGTATTGTGAATTTTACATTGTGGAAGGATACACAATGTGCATACAGGTAGATCTTAAGCAGGACTTTCAGAAGTGCTCAGTTTACTGTGAACAGCCTACACTTTGACGAATGTTTTTGTGTTCGCAATAAAAGGGTGACAAGTTTATAATTTGTAAGTGAGAATAAGAGCTGGACGAAGTAGGCCATTCACGGTAAAGTGAGCACTTTTGAAAGGCCTCTCATTTGGTATAATTGTCCATATATTTTATTTTAGCCTTAGACGTTAACTTCCGACTGCGGTGGAATACACACTCTGAGTTTATTACTTAAAAGACAACATTAGTTTAAAAAGATGGTTAAAGAATAAAAAATGGCTGATAGGAAAAATAAGCAAGGGCCTCATAAGTGCTCACTTTACGGTGAACAGCCCTTCTAGGTAGACGGAAGTGTCGCTACTCTATCTGGTGGCAGTGCGACCTGTAGCCGGCTGGGTCACCTGAAAGTCGTCCTGAATCAGGCCGGAGCGGATGAGTGGAAGTGTGGTGCCGCAATTAGGGGGTTGCACGCCGCCCCTTCCCCCTTCATGGTTCAGGCGTGGCGCGACGCAGACAAAATGTCGGCCGAGCAGATCAATACTCGCGGCGACGTGAGAAACGCCGCAGTACGCCCAGGGCTACGCTCGTTACATCCAGTCGCGTTGTCGCCTCGTCCTCCGTCTTGCTGCACTCATTTTATTTTATATGGCTTGCTTTACAAATAAAAGTTATCAAACTTTCTCTTACCTGTAAACTCAACACTTGTGAAAGGCCTGCTTGAGCGCACTGCCTACCGGCTGGCAGCTGCGAAATTTAAACAGGAAATTCCATGTTAAGGGAATTTCGCCTCAGTGCGTTAATTTTAAAGATAGGCGTTTCAAACAAAATGTATTATTCGCGAATTTTTTAAAAGTTCTCTACAGTGCAGATGTTTCCATAACATGTATATATAGCCTGTGCGCAAAGAATTTTTAAAATGTATGTTTTATAAAAAAAGTACATAATGCTTTTCTACACAAATTGAAAATATACGCTCGTAGGGATATTCTAAAAAAATTGCTAAGAATAAATTTTGTTTGAAACGCCTATCTTTAAAATTAACGCACTGAGGCGCAATTTCCTTAACATGGATATCCTAATAAAATGTTGTAGCTGCCAGCCGGTAGGCAGTGTTCTATAGCATATTCGCGGTTTCTTCACACTTAATAAACCTATTGTACGACGCGTTCGGTTGTTTCTTAATCATGTCACCAATTACAAGCGTTTTATACATGTGTTGGCCTAAAAGTACCCGATTTTACTTTACTTATATTATATCCATAAATTGTAATATTGAATTCATAACTTACATGAATAAAACAGGGAGGAAAAAGGTGTTTTATTTTTCAGTTTTGTTGCGCTGATAAATCGGGAATAAAGATTAACGAATAAAGGAAGGGTAGATTCAATATTAAACTTTCATAATATTACAAATATAAATGGTGCGTGCACCCAGGTTTTTCGGCGGTGCTAATACGCTAACTCGTGAGCTTACTTTGGCGAACTCTTTTTCAACGGTCTTAGGAAACAGAAAATGAATAAATGAATGAATGAATAAATAAAAAAATTAATAAATACGAGTAAAGGTTAAGGGCTTCGCTGGTTTGGCGCACGAAGCGTGTTACAGAGGTTTACTAGAAAACAATAGATTCTAATATGGATGAATACTTTGCAGTAGTGCCTGAAAATGAAAAGCGTTTAAAACGTTTTGTGCTCAACTCTAAGTTTCAGTTTCTCATATCAACTTCAAGGGCTATTTTTTAAAACATGAAAATGGCTAACACGGGTGTTTTCAGAACTTATTTTAGCTAAAAATTTTCTATGTAAAATCATTTGAATCATCTTATATAGTTCAGTCAAGTAATTTGATTTCTTGTGAGAAATAATATACGAAGTTTTGAAACTTGGCACATTTGTAGATAATGTTGGCCTAATTAAGATATCATACCTATCGTGTACGCGTACGCCATTTTGGTACCAAAATACCTCCTAGTTCATGAGATGACTCCAGTTTTTTATTAATTACTCCTGAACAGTTGTCCATACGACAGAAATGCTATAAACAAATTTGTAGAGAATTAAACTTTTTATAAAATATTTTCTGAAAATTTGTTTTCCGGGCGACTTTATTCATCATTAATAATTCGATAAAGCAGGATGAAAATAGGCGTGTTGGTAATGCCTAGAAAGAAATAGTTCTTATGAAAAATAGTATTACACTGAGCGCGCACGAATACGGTGCAATGTTACTTCGGTGTAATTTTCTGGACTAGGTTAAGTTTGGTTTGCATGAGGAAGAGGGATAGCCTGAAAGCAGAATTTTACCACGGCTTCAGAAAAGTTGGAAGTAACCACGGATGGACTATATCCACGATGTAAGATACTAACCTACAAGTGTTTGAAAAAAATTGAAACGCCCCGAGAAAAAAAAAACCCACACAACGCGAGTGCCAGCCACACAATCAGCGGACAACGTACGGCCGAAAATTTCTATGAAGGCTACGAGTCTACCTGGATCAGCCGCGGAGGTCCTATACTAAAATTATTCTTCGGAGGAAATTACACGCAACAGATCTGTAAACTGTAACCCATCTTAAAGAACAATCCTAATAAAGTCGAACACTAAATATGTTCTCTGTAGTGGAAACGAGTATTTTTACTGTAGAAAGTAGTGGAGTGGAGAGATTTGGGTGTCTCTCAACATCAGGGTCTTGAGAGACGATGAGGGCGAAGCGAAGCCGGCACGATTTCGACGTGGGAAAATCCGGGTGTGACACCGCCGGGAATGTAGCCCGGTTCGCCCTGGTCGGATGAGAGCGTTTCAGCCGCTGCGCTACCGAGACCCCACTGTAGAACGTACATATACAGCAGGAAACACGCCCATGATAAGTACCACGAACAATACTTCTTATGGTGTGACTAACTACGCCTGGCAATGTTTGGAAGGTACTGGTGACCCACCTGATTGCTGCTATCGCTATAATAACAGCCTTGGAGGTTTCTGGGTACATACAATTTTGTTCCTGACAACCTTATTATATCCATATAATGCCCCGTGTACGAAGGAACCATGAACTTTGGAAACGCAGAGAGTTAAATTTCCTACAGACTTCTGAATGCGTTCTCCAAAATTATTGTGAACCAGTCGGCAAGCTCTGAATCTGAGGTGTGCAATTCCCATAATGCAACGGAATGATAGCGTAGCGTAAATGTGATTGTACCGAGAAAAGCTCGATCAGTTGAGAGTCCTCCCTAGTAAACTTTTAAAACGCCTCAAGGTTAATTCGGGCGCAAAGGTAGGATTGCGACGGCGATGAAAAATAGCATAGACAAGCTTCGCTTGTGGTCAATAAAATTCAAGTTAAACTAGTTGTCATTGTGTATAACGATCTCTTGTAAGTAAGAACAATTAGAGATACACTTTGTAGAAAGTACCGGTTTTTGTCCGTACGTGAGCTGCGAAATATATTTTTTCTGAATCACATGCAGTGTTCAGAAGATATGTCGCACTTCCGGTTGGTGCCGTATTTTGGCGTTCTTTAATTAAAATCAAGGTAGCGCGTATTGGATCGTCAAAGATGCTGCATAGTTGACGTGATGTAAGCTACAGTTATTTGGTTGTCAATCTTCCCACTATTCAGGAGGCAGAAGGAAAACTGGTCACAAGAACAGAGACGCGACATATTACCTTCAGACTGCATACCTACGACCAGCACACGCCGCGAAACGACTAACAATTTGTGACAAATACGGTTGGAAGATGTTTAAGGCAGAGAGAATAACACTCAAGGTCATGCAAGTGTGCCAGTCGTCCAAGGTAATCGCAGAACCTGACTGTAGCCACAAACGTGGCTGTGCAGACATTTCCTTGTAACAAAAGCCATTTAGAAAGAAGAAAATGAACTTTCAACTGCCTTTGCGGCGTATGACAAGGCAATGTGGACACTTTAAATAAAGAAAAAATTCTTCACAGGTACAATTACTAAATAAGTAATCAAGCAACATGCAGTACTGAGGTACGATCCAATAGCTACCAGTTCCATCTCAGATTCGTAATAACACGAACAAATGTATCATGGCTGTTGATTTGGTAACCTGAAAGTCTTGGGAATACTTCTAGTTTATAGGCTGTTCACAGTGAACTTAGCATCTTTACAAACCCTGCTTAAGATCGACTTGTATGCACGTTGTGTGTTCTTATACCATATGTAAAATTAAAATTGTCATGGGCCTCATTACTTTATTCATGCGTCGGTCAAGAAAAACTGTGGAATTATTAGAAGTGTAAATATTAAAAAAAATCTTGAATTGTTACACCTGTACTCTAACCCTTTCTGTCACAGTGTCCTTTGGCTGGGACGTTGAGTATGAAGTGGCGTGAATGGTCTGCACTGTACACAACAGAATGTACCATCCAATGAGAAAGGTTCTCTACGTGTGGGAGACATCATTCACCGGTGAGCCTATATTCCGTAGCCTCATAAACCACTGCTGCCAGTAGCAAAGCACAGATAGATTTATATTGGTCCCGGTATAAACCAAAGCGTCGTCTGGATATCAGTACAGTTTCAAGCAAATGATTCGTTTGTTGCAAGGCCTAAAATTATATTTATTTTGACTGAAAGGGTTAAAAAAAAAAAAGGCAAGAAAAGAAATTATTTCGTTATACACAAATGTTTACTTAATTTTTTTTTAATTCGACGCTAAGACATGGAACTATTTTCTCTCCGTCGTTACCAGCTTTACTGGGTGCATGCCAATTAGTGTGCCCGTTAAAATATACGCAGGTAGGGTCAGTGACATTTTTCAAAGATTGATTCCAGAAGTTCTTACTTAACCGTGAACAACCTTTGTCATGCACTACTTTGATAAATTCCATTCACGGTTACTTTCAACTTTTCTGAAGCCCTGCTAAATTTTTACTTTCAGTATATTCCTCCGCCTCATGCAAATAAAGCTTAAATAAATCTACAAAGTTACACTAAAGGGACCGTCCACCGCATTCGTGCGCATTCAGTTTAGTGATATTTTACATAAAATCTATGTCTTACTAGGAGGCATTACCAACACACCTATTTTCTCACTGTTTTTAATTATATTAATTATAAATGTAAAATTATAAATTACATATATTATTTAATAAAAGTTCGATTAAAACGAAACATTTTTTAACTTTTATGTTTTCACAAGTACAAAACGCTTGTGATACGCGACTTATTTCGGATACAACCAAACACGTCATACATGGGGGATTTTTCAAAGTTTCGATTGAAAAAGTGTGAGGAAACCGTGGATAGACTACAGTCTAAATACTACACTACCAAGGACACCAGTAGGAAATTTGTAAACAAAAATTACGTTAGCAACATTACCAGATACCTCTTGAGTATATTTCACGTTTGACGCATTAATATTTTGCGCTCTCTAAAGCATGTTTGTACAAAGCATTGTGACCCGGCCCTAGTCTACTCACACGGTAGTCAGACTTCTTGTTTCGTATTAAGTTTTGACTTATTTATCTGGCCACAAAATTTTTTTCCTAGAAACTTTACCTACTCCTTTACTAAATTTTATATAAAGTTCACATAATTTGTTTTATAACTGTTGACACTTGAGTGTACGAAACAACGGGATAAATAAATGAAAGGGAATCATTCCAACGACGTATATTTGAATGTACGGTGGCTTTGTTAGAAATTGTTCAGGATTATTGATTTTTTTTTATGGCTCCAGTACGTTTCATTTTTAACAAACTATATTTAATTCAACTGCGTGTAATTTAGAAATATATTATTAGCAAATATTACAGTTCTATAACTAAACATCCCCCTTATACCTTCGCTCTTCAGACCGTTAATAGGACACGGCGTTTGTGTTCGGACAAACCCATAAAATGGTCACGCTCTGTAATCCAGGTTGATGAAAATCAGGCAAGTGCGTTGGCAAGGTGCACACTAGCTACGGCGGAAGGTTATGTTCTGCTTTCATTGCAGCCAAAATTGCGCAATTTACCCGGAACAGCAAGATATATTCGTAGTTGCGCATCGCGATTCACAAGTCATAACGTTACCGGACATCGAAGTACGACCTTCATCATGACATCCTTGGCGTAATTGTCGTTGCAGGCCAACATAAACTGAGCCCACGCAACGGGTTCTAGTGTTTCAATAGGCTGTTCACGGCGCACTTCTGAAAGCCCTGCTTAAGATCTAATTTCTCGTTATTATGTATCGTTCCACCGCAGGCTCACAAAAAGTTCAGCATATTCTCCGCTGGGATCCGAAGAATGAACTGGCCAGCTTATTCAGATGATATTGCCTGCATAGAGAATGTGCGGTCCTTCCTCAAACAAGCGATTTCATACCGTGCACACCCCCAATGACCATACGCGCTGCCTTCATAACTGAGAGTGTGTATGCCAGTGTGTACGGTAGCACATGTGCCAGTGGTTTTTCTCTGTTTGATTTCTTCACCACCAACTCCAGTTGCAGCACCGTTACAGCTGCTTTTGTATAGTTTATTTATCGTTACGTCTAACTTTTCTGAAGTACTGCTGAAGTTCTACTTTCACGCTATTCCTCCGCCTCACGCAAACAAAGTCTAACCGAGTATTCGGTGAGTTTTCAAAGGTTTGATTCAAAAAGTGTGAAGATACTGCGAGTAGACTACAATCAAGGTGTCACAAGGTCGATTCCAGTGGGGACGTAGTATTATTCTTGTGTGTCAGACCAAAGTAAGCACGAAGGGAAATTTTTATTTTTAATTACGCTTCGGTGAGCACCGTTTCAAGGCCGACTACTTTTATAATTAAAGGACATCTGACTCAATTGCAGCTTGTCGCAAAATATTGGTTGAAAAAAAAATACTCTTTCGCAGAGGCGGAGATATGACGAGATAAGGGAGATTTAATCAAGATCGGTGTTGACAGATGTTGGCTAAAGTGCTGCTGTGTGCTGTAGTGACTCATAACCAACTTCTCTTGGAAGCAGACAATCAATATGTGGAGACAAATACACTGCGCTGCTGGTCCGAATGGACGTTGCCATTTCGAGTCACAACCGAACTAACATCCAGCCATCACGATAAACGCTACGTATTAAGGGTACAGTAATGTGACCGAATATGATTAGTGCTTCAGGTCTAGTTGATTGATAGAGCAAAACTGACATATAAATTTGTTGCACATGCACTTTTCAAGCAAAATGAGATCTCACATTGCCTACTACAACTACACTTAAGTGTACAGCTTCCGCAGGCCAATTTAGGTTTTGATTTTAAAAGAGTTACTTCACGTCGTGACATAATTTCTTTATCTTTCATCGTGTGTGTTAGTTTAAACAGTTTGTCTGATGGCCACGGAAGAAGTGGTAATGACTAGAATGAGGAGACATGGTAACGTTAGGAAAGGAGCAGAATTTCAATTTTTTTTTCGTCTGTCTGTATAAGCTGTTCACGGTTAATGGGACACTTTGGGAAGCCCTGCTGTAACATCTAATTTTTCCTTCCATTCTGTAGACTTCTGCCACACGAAAAATATACTGCAGTGGGTGCCCAATGACTATTCATGTATCAGTGAAGTGAAAACGTGTATATGTTGAAGCACATAAATGTGTTCTTAATATCCAAGTTCTTACTCTAATGTGTATAAATAAAAAAAATCTAACCTTATTTATTGTAAACGTGTCACTCGTAATACAGCGTCAGTACTTTGAACTATAGTCTATTCGCAATTTCTTTACACTTTTTGAATCAAACCTTTTAAAAATCACCCCATGTATGACGCCTTTATTTATTTCCTAAATATGCCATGCACCACAAGCGTTTTATACCTCGTCAACAATAAAGTATTTAAGTTTTCATTCAATTAAAGATTTGCCTGTTTTTTATTTATAAATTGAAATAATTAATTTATAATAAATATGAAGAAAAACAGTGAGAAAACATGTGTGTTGGTAGCGCCTAGTAAGAAATAGTTCTCATGCAAAATACCATTACAACTGAGTGCGCACGAATTCGTTGCATTGTCTTTTGGTGTAATTTTCTAGATTTAAATAAGCTTAGTTTGCACGAGGTGGAGGAATATCCTGGAAGTAGAACTTTAGCAGGACTCCAGAAAAGTGTGAAGTATTCGTGAATGGACTATATTTTACTTTCTTCGCTGCCAACTTACTGAGAGCCTGTATGCCAGTGTATATGGAAGTATACATCCAGTTAACGGGCAGTGATATTTTTCAAAGGTTGATTTCGAAAGTGCTACATCAGGCGTGCTTGGTTTAGCACGTGTAAGGCTAGGTTCATGATGGATAACTGTGTACGTATTGAAATAAAAGGTACATTATTACTACAAAACGCTTCACAGTCATAGTGTAAGTGTCGTGTAGGAACATCCTAGACATGTATAGGCTATCCACGATTAATTTACCACTGTTGAAATCAACTTTTGAAAAATGTCACTGATCCTACTTGCATATGTTCCCAGGGATACACTGAGTGGCATGTGCCCAGCAAAGTTGGTGACGACGTACGGGTAAGAAGTTCCATATTTTAAGACTGAATTAAAAGCGTTTGGTAAACATCTGTGAAAACTGAAATTATTTCATTTGTTCTCTGTATTTTAAATAAGAAGTTTTTTAATAAGAATGAACGATTATGGAAAATTATTTCTTTTGTAATAATTTCCCAATTACATTTGACTGACAAATGAATAAAGTGATTAGGCCCATGACAATGTTAATTTTACATATGGCGGAAGAATACACAATGTGCATACAAGTAGATCTTGAGCAAGTATTTCAGAAGTGCTAATTTTACCGTGAACAGCCTGTACGAAAATGCGATATGTTATTTCGTGCAGTGTACATAAGTCTTCAGCAAATATAATTGTAGGAGGAAAGAAGAAAAAAGAGTAACATGTTGCATTTATTTGAATATCAAGTTCTCTAAATAAAACTTACGTTTTTATTTTCCTTTCCTCACAAAAAAAAGTGTAGTTTATGTTATTTGTTACTAAATAACTACCTCACTAAAATCAAGTTAATTTCTAGTCGTGATTAGTTGAACGTATGACGAGTATCACTATAAACCACACGTTTTTGTATGAGTTCTGCGCAGACGTATCTTACGTACACGAAATTTACCGTGAAGAGATTTGGGTGTCTCTTAACATTGAGGTCTTCGGAGAGCCGATGAGGGTAAAGCGATGTATGGAGCTGTGCCGGAATGAAAGTGTGGGGGAAACGGGAGATGCACGAGAAAACCCGCAAATCAACGGCATCGTCCGGCACGATTCCTACATGTGAAAATAATGGAGCGACCCCGCCGGGAATCGAACCCGGTTCGCCTAAGTTGGAAGCGAGTAGTATAGCCACTACACCACCGCAGCTCCGAAATTGATCGCGAACTTAGCTCTACTGGCATTCGGAAGGTTATGAGTTCAACCCCAGGCATGGTGGTGTGCCGGGGAAGGAGAATACAGAGCGGAAGGCTGGCGGGGAAGAGGGGCTGCTCCTACCTTTGGCGATCTTCTGGAGGATGATGTCCTTGTGTTCAGGGGAGTGCGGCTCGCCGACAACGATGAGCAGGTAGCAGCCGGAGAGCGGCGACGGGGGCGGCGGCTTGGCGGCCTCGCCGCCGCCCGCCTCACTCTGAGGCTCCGACATGGCCTGGGGGCGGCGTACGAGGCGCAGTTGGCGAGTGGCGTGAGGAGGCGGCTACTACGTCGGCGCAGTGTTTCGTGCTCCCGATGTCCGTACTGCGCGCCTGTCGCTGCTCGAGTGCCGGCCCCGGCGCGGCCGAGCTGCTCCAGACGGCACTTCCCCTCCCACGCCCCTACTTGCCCCATCCACTCCCGCCTCCCGCTGAGTCAACGCGCTCGCCTCGGATGCGGAAAGAACTGGATCACCCTTCTCTGGAGACGGGCATTCTCGTTTAAAAAATGACCCTGTTGACGCGGCGATTTAAGTCGCGGTAAGCAGGTCACGGCCCCTTAAACACTTGAATTGAGCCTTGTAGGCCTGGGGCGTTTAAAACACCCAGGGTTCAGCAAGCTGCGTGTCCTTCCGTCGATGCACTCGTGAGTGAGTTGCATCCGTGGCATGGCGTTGAACACGAGAAGAGAGTTATTTTATATTTGTACCAGGTACTTTTCAACTTCTAGACGTCATCTGTTACTACTTTTGCCTGAGATATTTTTTTTCTCCATCTCATGGCTTTTGCAAATAGACAGGCCAAACGCCAAATTTTAATGTTTTTATAATATACAAATAAAATAAACAAAACTACTTGCAGGAAATTGAACAAAGGCAACTGAAAGGTCTTGACTTAATCATTTTAAGGTATGTTTGGCAAAAGTAATTTTGCAAAAAAATCAGAGGCAGGCACAAATAAAAAATGTGCAACAATTTCTTTATTTTCAGAAATTTTTTCCTATTGTAAAAAAAAACATTTTTCTGAATGATTTTATAGACGCCTTGAAGTAGATATTGGCACCTTATTTCAGCGCGAATTAGCTAATTTCTGTATGTAAGTTATTCTTCATTATTTGTAAATTAAAATAGTAAAATAGTGATTTTGACAAATATTTATGCAAAAACTATGCCCTGATTTTTTTTGCGAGGAAAAAGTAATCACCGATAATGTCTAAAAGTTGAACAGAATCTAGTATGTATTAATATAAAATAAATTTTTTCGTGGCCAACGCTGTTATTGGGCTACCCTTGTTGCACTACAAGTAGTTGTGTCCATTCTGACTTGAAAATACTATGGAATATTTCAATGTAAATCTTATTTCTGAACAGAAATTAAAGTTGGTATATTGTTGACATTTTAAAAATTAGGTTATTGAAACATATATGTGGTCATTGAAAAGGGTCAAAGTCAGCTAAAACCGTGGTCCTCTGTAACGACACTTATTATCGTGTAAAACCGGTTTTTTAAACTATGACGCCAGTACTGTATCTTTTCTGAACACATTAGTGTATTAAAATCCTATAGTCAAAGCTTAAAATGCTGAGAAAACAGAAAACACGCGAAGCCTGTTTATGCTATTTTGTATCACCGACACAATGCTTCCTTAGGGACGGACGTGATCTTGGGACGTTCTAAATTGTTTTTTCTAGTGACGCTCCTTAAGGCGAACCTTTTCTCGCCATGTTGGATTCTTAGTTTTTATAGATTGTTCATATTTTTAGAAAAGAATATTCCGAAAGTGTCCCTATACCAAACTATTTACTGACCATACACAGCAATACAGACATAACAACTTAACTACGAACTGTTATTTAAGTCACAATATTGATTTTGCCAAAATTGGGCAGAATTGATATTGTGACGTTATAACTTTTCTGTTGTGTACGGCCAGTAACTAGGTGGGTATAAGAGTACTTTCATTTTTTTTTTTAAACATAAACAAGCTAGAAAAAACCAAGAATTCAACACAGCTGGGGAAGGTTCCCTAAAGGGGGTACTAACCTCTCCATCTTGGATTTATTTACAAATCTTTGTAATCAAACTTCATGAGATGACATTAAAAACTTTTTAACAGAATTTTTAGAATTTTTTGAGTTTGTATATGGTTTCATATATATTTGTATTTTATCGCGTGGGACAGAAATTATTAAGGACCGAGGGAAACTTTGTTTACGGTTATAGATGTGAAAAGAATCACGCGACAGAAATTAGTTTGGTATCTGACCAACATTGGGTTTTAAATACTAAATTGAAATTATGTTATGGAGAAAATAATTATAGTTTGTTAACGGTAAACTGAGCACTTTTGAAAGCCCTGTTTAAGATCTAATAAAATTGTATTCGCATACTGTATTCTTTCACCATAAGTTAAATTTACATTGTCATGTTCCTCATCACTTGATTCGTGTGTCATTCATGGGAAACTCTGAAATTGTTAGAAAAGTAAATATTTTACAAATGTATTAATTTTTACACTTACTTGCATTAAAAAACAGAAACAAAAATAAATAATTTCGGTATTCACAAATGTTTAATGAAATATTAAGACGTGGAACTACTCTCCCACCGTCGTTGCCAACTTTACAGGGTGTACGCAAGCCAGTGTGCCCGTTAAAATATACGCAGATAGAGGCAGTGACATTTTTAATGGTTGATTTCAAAAGTGCTTATTTAACCGTGAACAGCCCATACCGAACAAAGTACGGCAAGAATGCCTCCTCTTGAAAATAAGAGGTGAAACGACTACTTGTACCGCGAACTCCAGCTGCACACGCCAAAAAAAAAGTCGTTACGAGCCAGCATCATGATGGAGCACTGTTAGCCAATCAGCACCTGGTAACCCAGCCGCCAGCCGACAGCTCAGCCAATAGAGAAACTTTCGCAGCACGCAGTTGCCAGTAAGACACAATGCCTATCCCAGAGCCACGTGCAGCCAGTTCTCGAAACAAGATGTCTAAATACCGCGAGAGCTAGACTAGGGCATGGTCACAATGCTTTGTACAAACATGCTTTAGAGAGCACAACATATTAATCCGTCAAACGTGAAATATACTAAAGAGGTATCTGGTAATGTTGCTAACGTAATTTTTTTTTACCAATACTTGGTGGTGTAGTATTTAGACTATAGTCTATCCACGGCTTCTTCACACTTTTTCAATCGCCCATATCAATGGAACCACAGAGCGAGCGGAGAGTGGAGAGATTCGGGCGGCTCGTAAGGGCCTAGTATCAATTCCATCTTCGATATTTCTTACCAACCCTCGTATAATAAAAATGTATGACCGGACACAAAAAAATTCCAAGCTAAAGCACGACATAGAAAAAAATTTTAATTTGTATGGTTTTGTTATACCTGTATTTTCCGATGTGGTATTTACATAATTAAATAATTAGATAAAATTTTGTTATGGTTACAAACGTGAAACTAATCATGTAAAAAAATTTAGTTGGATTCAGAAATAACTGGTAAGATGTTCCCATGCCTTGACTAGCTTGGTTTCTAAATACTGACTACAAAAATTAAGTTATGGAGGAAAATACCTAAACTCAATATAACAAGGATGCTTCCCCATTAAGGCGCCCGTCTACCTGGAACTTTTTCCCACGTTTAGGCCGAGAAGCGCGGGAGCGATAAGGGCGACACTGCCACGCGCATCAAGTACGCCATTGCCGCTAAGCGCAAGGCTCTGAACTGGCGTGCAGTGTTCTCGTCGTGCTGTGTGTACTTATGGGACTTTCAGCAGTGACCATATTATTTTATTAGTGGGAAGTCTTTAGGAAGGTTCATTGCAGGCCCCTATAGAAGTTTTGATTGTATCTGATGCGTGCGTTTTGAGCTACAGCGCCTTGGAAAGGCCGTTTTTAGCGGTTTTGGAGTACTCTGAATTGATGTTTCTAACGTACGTGATATTTTGAAAGTACTTAACAGCTCTCGTCTGAAGTGTGTGTTCTTTTCGTAGATCAGCACGTTGGACGCACGCTTAATAGTTTCGTTGAAAAACGTGTATTTGGAACACTCTGCAACGCAGTTCAAGCGCCAGGTAGACGGGCGCCTTAACAGCGAGATCTTAAGAGCCGATGAGGGTGAAACGAGGTGAGTATGGAACAGCGCCGGAATGCAAGGGCGGGGGAAATGGGAAAACCCCGAGAAAACTTGCCGACCAGTGGCATCGTCTGTCACGAAACTCACATGCAACCCCGTTGGGAATCGAACCCGGTTAGCCTAGGTGGGAGGCGAGTAATCGAACTACTACACCACCGTGGCCCCATTTGAGAGTGTGAATAATAGTTGCTAAATAAAGTTAGTACTTAAAATTTTGCCCTCGGACAAGTATATACAATTCCAACCAAAAACGAACATTAACATGCAAAACTACTAAATTCCTCTATATACCACCACCAGCTTAAAAGTGATCTCTTTGGAATACCAGCACACGTTGCGGTGGTAATTTTTCCTCTGCCGTACTCTCCCATAGAGAATATCGTTTTGTTCCTAAGCTGAGTAGAATAAACATTAGGGGTTAGCCTGCCTGGCGCTTGAATTGCGTTGCAGAGAGTTTGAAATCCTGGTTTTTGACGAAGCTATTAAATGTGCGACCAGTATATTTACCTACGAAAATACATTATACCCCAGAGAAGGGTGGAATGGAACGACGCATGATGTAAATATTATTTGGGAGCTTTCAAATATAGCTAAAAAAAGGATTTTCAGATTGTTTTTTACATGGCCAGTCATAGGTTGAACAACGCATGTGCGATTTTCCACCCCTACAACTGTACCCTTTATGGGAAATGCAGGCATATAAGTTATCCTCTGCTTTTATATTTATTTTGGCCTATGGCTTTCTTTTGTGGGACCACGTTACTTTTAATTTTATTTTTTTTTTCGTAATTTATTGCAGGCATTTCACCACATAAGTGGCTTGTCATTTTTTTATCAACTTTTACTCTTTAGTGGTTGCCCGTGGTGCCTGGGGTATGGGAGTGGCGCGGTTGATCTGCCATCTACCATCATTCCCCACACATCAAGGGGATTCTAATTCTATATACTATGCCTTTTATAGTGGCACTAACTACTAATACATATATATTTATGCACTAAATTGCAAATCCTTCCATCAGTGTTGGCTAAGTAAGCGGAGAGAGGGCCTTGTACAGCCTTACTCGACACCCCTGTTCCCACCACCGGTCCTTCTGTTCGGAGTCATGTCCTTATGTCTCGAGTACCGTTTTATAGCCGCGTCTTCTTTAACCAGGTTTCGGAGTGCCGTATCTTAAAGCAAACTATCCAAACTACGATAAGAAGCTGTATTGAACTTTGCTACAGACTTTTCATTAATAAAATGACAGGGCTACCGCTCAAAGTCCCATCGGCAGGCCTACACGTAGCTCTACGAGAACACTAGGCGACACGGTAGTGGAGTGGTCAGACCAGTCGCCTCCCACCTAGGCGAACCGGGTTCGAATTCCGGCGGGAAAGTTCCCGGATTTTCACATGTGGGAATCGTGCCGTACGATGCAGCTGGTCGGCGGGTTTCCTCGGGGAGCTCACGTTTCCCCCACACTTGCATTCCGGCGCTACTCCATACTCACCTCACTTCGCCCTCATCGGCTCTCAAGACCTCGATGCAAGAGCCACCCAAACCTCTCCATTCTACGAGAACACTACATGCTAGTTCGGAGCCCTGCCACCTATCGACGATGGCGCTCTTGTAGCGCGTACCATGTAACCCTTATAGCTCCCGCGCTTATCAGCCAAAAAAAGGCGAACAACGATGCAGGCAGGCAGATCCCTTAACTGGGTAGAGCACGCCCTCGATGTCCTTGAATCAGGATGTCACGCCCTCGTGCCTGGCAGTTACGTGATGACTGCACTTCTCCAGAGGTCAACACATCATTGAGTGCATTCTCGAATTGGTTAAGTGGGAAATGCCGCGAGTACTATTACCTTGTACAGAAGAAGAAATATAAGACCACGAGGATGATCTAAGTGGTCCATCTAAAATCCCAGAACAGCAGAAAAAAATTATGTTACTCAAAAACAGTTTTGTAGCCTTTTTTGAGAACTCACAAAGAAAAAAAAACAGGTAGTTAGAGAGTAACTTTGATTTCTCACTATTTCAGTGAAATAGAATTATTTTCGTTAATTTTTTCACCTAGCTGAAATTAATTGTGTACTTAGAAAGTTATCTTATGGTACAAGAGTTCCTGGGTTAGTACCCATAAGTGGTATAGCTATTTGGTGTCATTTAGGTGGTGTAAAATTAGGCAAAATTTATTATCTTCCATTTAATCTACCAACATTAAACGGGAGTATTAATAAACCACAATCAAAAAATATATATAATGAGGTTCTAAAAATTATTTTAATTTTCACAAAAAACCAGTAACAGTGAACGTGTTTGTCTTTATCACTACACCAAAAACGAATGGATAAGTAATCCTTACTCTCTTCATCTCTCAGTATTAACAGTTCAAGTTAACAGATGTTGCCCGAAAGAAGAACTCGCGGAAACCCAAGTGCATTTTATCTGCTACCCTTCATATTCAATTACTTTGTAAAGACTACAAAAAAATGATGTTGTCTAACAGTGTTCTTTGTAACTGTAATTTTTTTTTTGTGCCAGAAGATAAAACTTATATTCATGCGTTTACGCAATGTTTCAAAATTCCACGACATAATCTTTGCTATAATACAAATATCAGCAAAAAAATTGCTGTCTATTATCGAGCCTTAAAACATTAGGGTTGTCGTTAAACTCTCATAAAGATGGGTTGCCGAATACAGTTTTGTGCCTTGTGCATAAAGGCGACGAGGCGTCTGATCCACACACTTGTGTCGCCCTTAGCTCTCTCGCACTTTGCAGTTAACCTGCCGAAATGCCTCTAGCTAGGATCCCAAGTACCAACCTCTATCAGTATAATTTATATTCTTAAATATTTTTTCTTCTTAGTTATTAGTGAAGATTTGTTCCCATACAACGATGACGCACGTAATAAAAATTCTGCCCCCCCTTTTTTTTCTCATAAATGAAGGTCTAAAAATATTAAGAATCTACTTGTAAGCGGTAATTTATAAAATTGAAAATATTAGAAATTTTCTTGAAAAACTAAACATTTTTTTTATCGTTATGTTACAAAAGATACATTTTCACAAAAGTAGCAATTCATCCAAAAAAGTAAAACTGACGAAATAAATTAACCAACTTAATAACAAGATCCGAGTCAATACAAACAGCATGGAGCGGAACCGACAAACTTCGTGAGGTAATAATTCCTTATGCGAAATTACCATAATGATTATCTCACTACATACCACTTTTTTTTCTTCAGGAATTACGAAAGCCTGATGCTGGTTTATTTGAGCAGTATGACCTAACTAACGACAAGAAGTTATCAATATAATTAACGAGCCTACTTTCCTTTACTTGGATGCAGATCATTTTGATGAAGTTATTAAAAGTTTGGATGTTATGTGGTTCTTGATGTCCAGTTGATAACGATAGCAATAGAGATGCAACCAGAAACGAATGCAATGCAAGTGAGACAATTAATACTACACACGTGCCTTACCTGGGACTCGAAACAATTACAACTAGCTGGCGTGCAACCAGCCAACCAACTACATCACAGACGTAAGATTCGAAATATCAACCTCGATAAGAATCAGTCTATGATTATCAATTTCAAATATTAACAGGGACTTCATTTTGAAAACTAGTGTGTGAGTTACTTTAAAAATTTAAATTTCTATGGCCTACCGTAACAATACATGTGTGCAGAATTTGGTTGAAACAGCTTGACCAAGATATGACATAAAAGCTTTAGATTCTCATTTGGTGCTATTTATCAAAACATCCTAAAACAGGCTCTGTGCAGGCTTTTCTGGCGCTTCTTATATATACCTACTGAAGTATGTCAAATTTCTTAATAGACAAGAAAAAATTATCAAAATTATTGATATTTCACCCATACTGTAAATAAAGCCAGACGCACTTTAAACATGGCCTATTGTAGCACTAATACTGTAAAGAGATCGGTGGGAATCGTTTAATTGGTCCTGTACATACGGCGGAAAAAAAGCTCAATTTTCTCTTGTGGTGGTATCGTCATTACTGGACAACAAAATAGAGATTTGTTGGCACATTCTATGTTTGTCATAGATACTGTTGTTACATATTAAGTCGGTTCAAACTGTTTTGGGACATGTGGCATACTGACAAAAAATATTTACATTGCTGTGATTTTTAATATGTGTCTAACATTTTAAGTCATATACATTTCGACGGACTACAAAAGTATAACCTGTCGCCTGAATTTGGTGGGTATCAGTTAATAGTTTCCCGAGATAGGACACGAAAGCTTAATATTGCATGTTGTGCCCTTTTTATTTGTTGGTACATGTTGTTTCATAGTAATTATGTTGTTTGGTAACTTTTATTTTTTCGTTTTAAAGCAAAGTTTTTCGTTCATGGTTTCCACTGCCATCTATCAAGCAAAGTTTGAAGTCATTTAAATATATTAGTTCTCTCCAATATGGCAGCCACTATTATGATAAATTAAATCAAAGGACAGGTTTCTTTCAAGTAAAATATGTGACAGAAAATTCTGTACGTTGTAAAAAATATTGTCTTTTGTTACTAATGTTGTAAACATAAAGAATGACTTTTCATTTGGCACTTTATTTTACACACATTGTTATAATTAATCATAAGGATAAGTTCATATTTTAAGTCTAGTTATTTCATCTACAATGCATATTTTATTAATTAACTAATAATATTGCTTATGAAATTATTTCTGATGTCTTATGTTGGTTTTTTTTTTTTGCGCTGCACGACGATTGTCCTGTCGATCTATGCAATGTTGTAAGTGGTAAGCACATACAAGGTTATCTTTGGTGCTTATGAATGTTCCGCTAAGGCGATTTTCAAAAATTGAGGATTCCGTCTTTTTCGTCTTTCTTGGAAATTTTCTCAGGCATGTAACATCTCGAATTTACTGCTGTTTGGCATTTTGCCTTTTTCTAATATCTAATGGTTTGAAAATGGGAATCGTCGCCTTCGGTGAGTAATACTAAGTATCGCGTAATTGTTTATGTTTGAGTGTATAAACTTATTCGCGTATTTTACATAATACTTTTTCGATTTCTTAATGAGCGGTCCACGACTTGAGGTGAATACTGTTCTCGAGTTGATGGATGTCGGGTTGCTGTCCCTGGAACTTCTGAAAATTGAATTCTGATCCGGTGTAATCTCTTTACCCGATGCAACATGCTCTGTTAAGGAGTTTGGCTCGGCGTTTCTGCCAGTTTCGCCAGTGGGCCAGCGAAATCCAACAAACAGATATGATTTTGGCTAAAATAAAATAAATAACCATGCTTGTGCATGCTGCCACATTCGGACTTTTAATACTAGTTAAAAATCTTGAAAATAGCAAAAAAAAAAAAAAAAAAAAAAAAAAAAAAAAAANCAATTCTATAGATCCTAGGGCCCCATTGATATAACCCAATTATTATGAAAGTAGTTTATAAAATTATAATTATATAAAAAAATAATAGTTTTACAAAATAATAATAATTTGAGAGGTAACAATATTTGACTATTTTATTGAAAGATATTTGATTATTGCCTTCACATCACTATATTTCCCAAAGGAGATTATATGTGTACTGAGCTGAGAATGTTATTTTTTTAAGGTAACTTAAATTAAATTTACCTCAATCGAGATTCTTCTTAACTTTTGTATTATTTATTTAATTATTACACACTGTTATAATTATTTGGTGAGCTATTGCATACTAAGATATTGTGAGGAACCCAGGAATCATTTGGTTTAACATATGTTCCTTTAAATTGCATTTGTTTAAAATTCTCTTATTTCAAAAACACATCTAGGTAACCATGAATTCACGCCTAAGGTCTCACCCTGCCGGCGGCGTTTGGGCTGTGGATGTGCCAGTCCTAGGTGAGAATTAATTTTCTTACTTGAGGTTGCTGTTCACCCCAAGAAGGAGGGATCCATGTGGTGCTATAGATTAAAATGGCAGAGAAAACAGTTTATACGTATATTCACTAATTTGATGCTTACATAGATACTATCAGCTTTCAAAGTTAGGTTCAAATTGGTTACATTGTTCCGTAAATACAGCTTACTATGCTAAAATGTTTTTATGGGCGCTATTTTGAAAATAAGCACCAGGCCCTATTAAAACATAGAATATCAGTTTATATGGCCTACCACAATATTACTTGTTTGCCAAATTTTGAAGGAATTGGTTGATTGTTTCCCGAGATATGACAAAGCTTTATTTATTCGTGTGGTACTATCTTACAAAATTGGCTGACAAAACAGGCTCCTGATAGATAAATTTGATGATTGGAAAATATACTACCAGCATACAAAGTTAAGATGAAATTTGAATCATGGTTTCATAGATATACCATAGTATCATAGTACATGACCTATCATAATAATTCATGCGTGTCATTTTTGGTGGGAATCGGTTGATTGTTTCCCGAGATACATTAGAACTTTATTTTCATGTGGCACTATCTCACAAACTGACGTACAAAAGAGGCTATGTATTGACACATTTGATGCTTGTTAAAGATAATTTCAGTAAGCAAGTTTGGTGGACAAACAGAATGGTAGATATTGCAAATAAGACTAAAATATTTTCATAGCTGCCATTTTAAAAATAAGAGCCTTATCCATTCAAATTGAACATATGAACATGACATACAATAATATTCCTTATATGCTATATTTGGCAGGAATCGGTAGTGTCAAGTTACCTAGATATAACAAAAAAAAACTTTATTTTTCTTGTTGCACTATCTACCAAAATGGCCTGTTATAATATTATTACTTTTCAATGTGTACATCATGCACTCTTAAGATACCAAATTTGGTTTAAATAGGAAAAACGGTACCCGAGATACAACACAAAAGTTTTTTTTTCAGTTTGCACTATCTTACAAAATGGCAGACAAATAAAATTATCCGTTTCTAAATTCAAAGCTTACATTATGCACTGCAAATGTACCAAATTTGATTTAAATCTGTGAAATGGTTCCCCAGATTTAATAGAAAAACTTTATAATTTCAATTTGCTCTATTTTCCAAAATGGCGCATCAATGCCATTATTGCTTTCTAAATGCAGTGGTTATATAATTCACTCTCCATGATCCAAATTTGGTTTAAATAGGAAAGTTGATTCCCGAGAAATAACAGAGTAACCGAAATTTCAAAATGGCCACCATTTTGAAAATAATTATTTGGCCTGATCGAAACCTATAACAGTCTGATTGCTACACTAAATAGTATATGTGAACCTAGTTTGGTTAAATATCGTCTGTTGGGTTAAAACAAATATTAAGGGTGGGCTTACAGTCCAGACAGACAACCAGGTGACTGCATAAGCCTATCTTTTCTTCGGAAAGTAGGCTAAAAATGGCCCTCTTGTTGCACCTGTCCAGCATCCACCGTTTTCGTGTAAACACACACTAAGCTTCGGTTGCAACGATACAGTGCCTAACACGTAGGCAATACTACCTACATGCATTTATGATATGCTGCTATGCCCACCGCACAGACGATGGTGGAGGACATGTTTAACACGTACTGTAAACATGTACCATTCATTAATAAATTCATGGAACTGACGCCGCCTGTGTTAATGGTGTGATTTCCTGCAGCAAGTATTGGTATCGACTACGCTCCTTGAACTGTATCGCAGCAAGAGGATATTATTTTTTAAATTAGGCTATACTGATCAATAAACCAGTATCAAACGTTCATAATTGCTGAAGGTAAAAAAGTTGCTAGCAAAAAGAGGGTGGCCACACCTGTTATTTTCATTACGAGGAAAGGTATTAAAGCAAGCTTGCTCTTAGGTTGAAGAACCAGGTAACATAAAGAATTTTTAGGAGAGTTGAAATTTAATTTTACTCCGTTTCCGATATTTTGCAAAAATTAAATTTACAATGTCGATTTTCAAGGGCTAATATTTCACCTAATTTTAGTTTAGGTGGATGTTGCCTAGTGTTTTCCCAATTTTGTTTTGCATATGGAATCACCTCACGAAGATTATCGGTCAAATTACTGTATGGTTAAACGTAAAGTGTAATAGAATTTAAAAAATATACCAAATAAAAAAATTACTTGTGTTGGTGAAATAACTTCAACATGTCGAAAAATTCTAAATTGTTTAGTTGTTAAGTATGTAATTGACAAGTCTTTTGTTTCAAATTTGCAACTTCCCAGAAGTTAATTTTATGTTTATACGGTGTATTCAAACGAATAACAAACATAAACAAACGAGTGACCAGATTGGAATTAATGTTCTAGCTGCTGTTGGTGTAAATCCGTAAGTTAGCTCCCGTGAAATAGCAACAGGGTGTAGCATGAGTCAGGCAAGTGTACTATATGCATTCTGCACCGTCATAAGTTCCATCCGTATCCATTAAGAGCTACATGGAAAATGATTTTCCGAATCGTGTTAACTTTTTTACAAGGGAATTAAGATATCATTCACCAGATTTGTCATGTATCTTGTTTAGTGATGAAGCGACATTTACAAATCATGGACAAGTACACCTCAGAAGCATGCACTATTGGTCAGTAAGCAATCCTCATTGGTTTCGTCAAGTGGAACGTCAGCATCCAAATGTGGAATAATGAACCATCATCTCATAGGCCTTTTATTCATAGAAGGAACACTGGATCCCTAAAAGTATGTCAACCCCCTAACAGAAAAACTTCCACAGATGTTAGAAGACCTTCCACTGCAGACTAGGAGGATCCTGTGATATCGGTATGATGGTTGCCCATCGCATAGTGCAAGACGTACTACAGCTTGGCTTCACGGATTGTTTCAAAATTGTAGGATTGAACAAAGGGGACCTGAATGTTGGCCTGCCCGTTCACCAGACCTGGCGATGTAAGATATTTTTCTTTGTGCTAAAAAAACTGTTTGCAAGGACATACTGACAACACCAGAAGATATAAAACAATGTATTGCAGCTGTCTGATCTGAAATTTCTGCTGAAATGCTATAGCATGTGCAGCAATTTTTACATGACAGACTGGGAGCTTGTATTGGAGTTGGTGGTCTTCATTTTGATCACAACCTGTGAAGGACAGTTTTCTCTTTCTTCTTCAGAATTCAAACAATTTGTTTATTCACTTCTGCATTTCTTAAGGGTGTATTTATACTTGGTACAGTTAAATGAGGCAGACAGCTGCAGGTATTTAACATTGTAATATTACGATAGCACGTAAACTACTTGCACTATAATCCTGCAAAAAACTCTATTGTAGTTCGAATTTCCTCTAGTTGTCTTTCGTGATGTGAATAGGCATTGTTCCATTTGAAAAAAATGTATTCAAGAATAAACATCTTCTAAAAGGTATTAAAATCTGTGTCTGGGCAGGAATTATGAGCCGTTGCCTAAACTTCAATTATGTTAAACCAGCACATTAGTAGCACATTCAATTTCACAAATATTTGCGGTGCAAGTTTTAGATGATTCAACCAGTATACGTATACGCAATGTTTCAAAGAGAGTAATCCGAGTTGAAAAAGCTATGTGTTTTAAACATATAACCACAGTAAAGAGTGAAATACACATATGACAATGGTGTTTTGTTACAATTATCACAAACGCTCAATATGCCTCCCTGCGGACTCACGGCGTACATCTGTACGATAGTCAAATTTGTCTGTTGGTACTGCAGCCAGTGCAGTTGTTATGCGGTTTCAAAGTTCGTCCTTTGTTGTAGGAAGGGGCAGCACATGAAATGAATCCTTCACAACCCGCACAAGAAAAAATCACTAACAGAGAGATCGGACGACCTTGGTAGCCAGTGGTGTAATGCCAAATCATCAGGTCCCTGATTACCTGACGATCTGTGCGGAAACTAGTTGTTCATGAAGGTTTTAACTTGCTAGTGCCAGTGTGGTGATGCTCCACCCTGCTGAAAAATGAAATCAGTAGAATCTGCCTGTTACATTGGGAAAAGGCAGTTCTGCAACATTTTCAGGTATGAAATTCCGGTGACAGTGGTGTCAGGAAAAAAATAACGGACCATAAACTTCTTCTCGGGAAATGGCGCAGAATACATTCACTTCAGTGGAGTCTCTGTCATGCTCGACTATGGCATGTGGATGCTGTGATCTCCATATTCGTACGTTGTGGTGGTTCACCGTACTACTGAGATAAAATGTGTACTTGTCATTGAACACTAAGCGTGAAAGGAAATGGTCATCTTTCATTTTATTTTTGAGAATGAATGCACAAAACCCCACACGTCTTTTTTTATCGCCTTGGTGTAAGGCGTGTACGAGTTCAATCCGGTATGGTTTGAACAACAGACGTCACAAAGCACGCAAGACAGTCATATGGGGAATGGCTAGCTCTCGGCAGGCACGACGAGTAGACGTTCGTGAACTTCTTACTAAACCTTTCCGGACGCACCCAACATCTTCGTCAAAACACAGAGACGGAATTTTATTTCCTCTTTCACAAACAACATGTTTGTTGAAACTACTTGTGCCCACGTCGAATGCTCTGAGTAGTAGGAGATGCAATGGCATGCTCTTGCCGAAAATCACGCTACGCAGTTGTTGCAGACTTGCAAATGTTGAATTGGAGAATGCAAAAAGCTCTTCTGTTGTAAAGTTGTCATCATGACCCATACTGAAGGCAGCTCTCTTACTGTGTACTTACCATCAACACACAAGGGAGGCACCTAGCGGCAACCAAGTGAAACATTTCAATCCTTTCTTAGCAGTGAAATGACATGCTTGCTGACGTGTGGGACACTGGCATGGCTCAACAGAGCATTTCGGTACCCGAGTGATTTATGGCCTTTAGGTGGTGAGGGGGGTTGATATTGAGCACTTAAATATTTGTAAGCCAAGCTTTATTGTCAGACACTTTTTACTTCACGATTCTCTGATTCCAGTTTAAAAGATATAGCCTTTTGAAATAGGATGCATTTTTTTAAACAATCTGTATAGGTCTATATGATGGCTAACTGGCTGCTTCTATGAAACAGTACTGATTAGCTTTGTTTGCAGTCTCTAACTATACAATTTTTATTAGAAACTGGCTCTTTTATGATCTGGTAGATTTTTGCTGTATACATATTGTCAACTGGAAAGGGTTATTTTTCCTAACTAATGTCACACACGTTGTTATGGTCCATACGGTATAAGAAGGCCACTTTCTAACAGTCAGTGAGTGGCAACTTGAAGTTTACGAAACAAACAAAGTGCCATTTACAAAATCCTGTAATGCACGGACGAACAAAAGTTAAAATTACGTTGGCTATTCTGAGTGCACTGCCGATGCACATCACAAAAGCAGAAAATACGTGGATAAGAAAGAGTTCTTAATACATTTTATTTTACAAGTTCACAAAACAATGGTTGTTAGTGTTATAAACTAAACTTCGTGATAATGTAGTTATGTATAGGTGTTCAAAATGAAATTTACAATAGAATGATACGACGTGGAAAAATTTTCTGAAGTTGTGCTAACTTCAGAAAGCTTTTCAACGTCGTATCATCCCTCTCCAACCTCACTTTCAACACGTCCATGATATTAATTCCAAAATAATACAAAAAAATAGCATAATATTGTTGAATTATTTTTTCTAATAATTTGACGAAACGACACGGATTTGAAATATATTTCCAACTGTAATATAAGGAAAATCAACTTTAAAAAATACGCTATCTGTTATCCAAAAACAGCGGCTCAAACTTGGCCGTGACGCGCTGTGCGCGCCATCTCTCAGGTATTATGTGAGGTATTACCAGCCAGAAATGAACCCGCTTTCCTGCACGTTATATAACGAATTTACAAACAGATGCCAATAGTTATATTTTTCCACGAGCTCTGCATAATTTTTAAAGTAACATATATTTCATGTAAAACGATTTCGAGCACAAGTAATTTATATTCGGCCGGTAATCGTTCATCTACGTAAATTATACGCCATATTGTTCTCTCGATACTCATCTCCCTGTTTGCTTAGAAAGTGAGACACGCGTGAATAGTTTTTAAGCAATCCAACGTAATTCCACGTCACATATTTCCAATTCGAATATGTTAGCTATAATGTCCAAAGTGTGATAATATATACAACAGACCGTCTCACAAATGTTAACCCAAATTCACTATCTTGGACAAATTAAAAAAGAGTAAGCAAATATTTAATTATTTGCAACATTTTATATTTTTACTTTTATAACCGACTTATTTTTTTTAGACAGATGTCAGTTTCAAAGTATCTTAAAATTTGTTTAGCATACAGTACAATGGCAAGTGGATTAACTGGCAGCGTGTTGATAAAAAATACATCCCCGACTTGACGGACCAGCTGATGGCAGAAGGATATATAGTCAGATGTAGTTAGACGTAAACAGTGGCGCTACTTTCGCAGACCTGTCAGAAAGTGGCCTTCTTATACAGTATAGACTATATTAATGTTCTATGAGAGCATTACTCTATATCCTCTTTCATAGCTACATAAGTTTAGTAGTTTTTCCTTGAAGCTGAAAAATGTGTAGCGTCATATCATAGGAAAAAAACTAATTTGTATAGATATTTAATTTTAATATTTAGTTCTGCTAATATTATGTTTACTACCGGAACTTCAAACGATATTCGTAACGATATCTGCTAAAACAAAAGACTTTTAGAATTTTTTTTTCTGTGGTGAAGTCAAATACAAAAACATTTCCAAAGAAAAGGGGTCAAATTACAAAATATCTAATAACTCATACCGAAAAATTGCCACTTCATAATCCGCGTCAGTTAAGGTGGGATTTTTGTTAACCTCTGCTGGGGCGTGGTACTTGTCACTTCTGTATAACGTACATTTTTATGTAACTCTCTTAAAGATGATCAACATTCCAGTTAATTCTGTCGGTTAATTGAAAAGTAAAAAAATCGTATTTTAAAATTTTGCACTGCGATGGTGTTAACGCAACCTAAATTATACAAAATCAGTTTAAAATATTAATTATTCATCATGGAGATCACAATATATAAATCTGACAAACATACACAAACGCATTACACTTATTTTGAAACGAAATATCATACGAGAACTAAAGCAATATTATCAGCTTTACTGTAATTCGCAGAACAAGCGTAAAACGTCAATTCAAACCAAAACTCGGTATAATGACAGTACCGAATTAGAATATAGCTCCTAGTAACTAATATTGTGTGGAAATATTCAACCTGTCCCGAAAATTTTGCATAGAAGTCCATCCACTGTTACTCCTAATGTTTCTGAATCACTGCTGAAGTTCTGCTTTCAGGATATTCCTCCGCCTCGTACTAAAAAACCCTGACCGAGTTCAAAAAATTACACCAAAGGTACCACACACCGCATTCATGCGCACTCAGTGTAATGATATTTTGCATAAGAACTATTTGTAACTATGCATTACTGACACAACTGTATTTTTCTGTTTTAATATATATTAATTATAAATAAAATTATATGATTTATATGTAAAATATAATTAGAAGTTCAATTTAACCAAATATAAGATACTTTAATGTTTACACGAGCATAAAATGCTTGTGATACATGGCTTTTTAGAAAACAAGTACTCACATCACACACGGGGTGATTATTCAAAGGTGTTATTGAAAAAGCGGGGAGAAGCCGTGAATAGACTGTAGTATTGGTTTAATATAAATAGCGGATAGTTACATATTAACCAATTTCCACACTACAAAATTTTAGTGTAACGACTCATATTTTCAACCATCATATCTAAAAAAAATCATCCTTATACAATGATGCTGTGTCATAAAAATAGTAAATGAAATAATTAAAAACTGATGATTAATTTCTGCATTTTAGAGAATTCCTTCGGGAAAAAATATTACTTGTATTTTAGACCAGGAACTTTTGACCGAGTACCTCAAATTGTGGTCTGAAAGTAGTGTTGTGAAAGCCATCCAAGTATTTATAGATACAGTTTCCTAGAGCAATCAAATGTCTTCAGGACGATGGTTTTAAATATTTTACACTGATCGTCATCTCTGCAATATGTGGATCGATTTTTACAGAACACGAAATAGCATAATGTTTTATGTAAGTACCAAACTACAGTCATTGATAATCTTATTCATTCTCCGTTTAGTCAAAAGTGCCATCCAAAAAATTTACAAACGGATATAGCCTTAGAAGTTCATAAACCGAGTACTACAAAGTGCTTTATTATACAAAAAAGTGTATTGAATTTTAATAGATCAGTTTTTCTTATAAAAGTGGGTTTACATTATCTTCGCTGGCTATGAAATATCCCTAAAGCCTCTGAACAAGTTTTATCTAAGCCCTATAACTATGGTGTGCAGAATACTTTTTAAATGAAAAGTCTTGTTTTCCGTTTTTTTTTCATAGACAGTGGAATAAAAGGTATCTGTATTATATCACAAGAACTATTAAACCGATTTCTGCCGAATAGAATTCTGTAAATTTCTAAACAGTTTATATCCCATTTTTTGGGAGATAACTTCACCTATACAAACAAATGCATGTGATCTACATTCAGCGAACGGTTCAATCGAGTTCCACCATAATTGGTACAGAGGAAGCGCTGAAGATTACGGCAGTCAAATATTTATTAACAGATTATGTACCACTTCAAAAAGACTGCGTCTCAAAATTCTCAAATGGTGTGCCACATCTGAGAAAAAAATTTGTTATAGAATTGTAAAATCGTTTTGCATAAATAACGCTTAATTTTCCATCCATCCAAAAACAAGAGAAGCTAATTGACTCATAAAAACATGCGTATAGTAATCAACTTTCTTCCCTTTGGGATTCTGTTCCATATTTGAGTCGGTAGACTATCACTTTGGAAATGTGCAGGAAACGTGGCGGGAGAAATTCTAGACCTAATGCTTTATGACGTACTTCAAGTCCCCACATCGTACTGCATTAAATCACTTTATGTATTAACCACCATGCCGGCCGTACGTATTTCTTCGTACTTCATGGTCACCAACAACAAGACATGTGTCACGACGTGCATGTGCAGTAACCGTAGATAGCCTACATGCGATCATCATTATCATCGCAAGGGAAGTAGCACAAATGGTCTGCTCGCTTCTCTGTAATCCGCAACATAATAAAATACAGCATCACGCCATACACTTACATCAGTATGCTCGTACTCAAGTTGCGTCAGAATGAAAAACATCGAACCCTGTCACTCAAAATACAATTTCTAAAATATTTTTTCAGTTTTACTGTCAGCTCGAAGGGCTGGTTTTGAAACTGGTAAGTTATACTGCGCTGTAATTTCTAATCGGTTATCTTCACGTCACGCTTCACAAGTCTGTTTGCACAGGGAGAGTTGTAATTCTTATTTTGCATGCGTGACTTCGTTTCGTTTCGTTTGTTGAGTGCAAAATAAATTAAAGATCTTAGCGAACTGCGCTAAACGTTACATGTATAGAACTAGGGAGACCACAGCCTTACATTGACTTGATAATAACTAACTTAACATTCGTAACTAACTTAACATTCGTAACTAACTTAACATTCGTAACTAACTTAACATTCGTAACTAACTTAACATTCGTAACTAACTTAACATTCGTAACTAACTTAACATTCTTAACCGACCCAGATTTTGTTGTAAAAAAGCGAAAATCACAAACGGAAAAATGAAAAACGTATATGCCATTAGAACACACGTTCTTTTCTTGCATAGATAACCTTATCAACATGCACGTGTAAAATAAAGTTACGCATTGAAATTTTAGAAAAGAAAACTTCCTGCTTTAGACATTATTCCAACTGTTGTATATGTAGTTATGCGTCCGCTTTGTGCCACTGGGTTAACTGTGCCATATGCGGGGCGCAATTATCGGGAGCTACGCTCTTCACTAAACATAAACTATGTTTTGAATGCAGCCCACACCATTATGCCACAAATCCAGTACCAGTTATCTAAAGCTCCCATAAAAACCAACTTCGTCATGTATGTCAGCATTTTTGCTCTAGTAAAACAATAATTTTCATATTTTTTGAACTAATTTAATATGTCGCATCCTGAANACACAAATCCAGTACCAGTTATCTAAAGCTCCCATAAAAACAAACTTCGTCATGTATGTCAGCATTCTTGCTCTAGTAAAACAATAATTTTCATATTTTTTGAACTAATTTAATATGTCGCATCCTGAATTGAAAACTATATTAGCTCAAAATATCTTATGTGCGGTAAATAAGAATAAAAGATACCTCCCTTTTATTCAAAAGTTTTTAAAGTACTATGTCAGCAAGAGAATTTTAAGTAGTAAAACTGATGTTAAANGCGGGGCGCAATTATCGGGAGCTACGCTCTTCACTAAACATAAACTATGTTTTGAATGCAGCCCACACCATTATGCCACAAATCCAGTACCAGTTATCTAAAGCTCCCATAAAAACCAACTTCGTCATGTATGTCAGCATTTTTGCTCTAGTAAAACAATAATTTTCATATTTTTTGAACTAATTTAATATGTCGCATCCTGAATTGAAAACTATATTAGCTCAAAATATCTTATGTGCGGTAAATAAGAATAAAATATACCTCCCTTTTATTCAAAAGTTTTTAAAGTACTATGTCAGCAAGAGAATTTTAAGTAGTAAAACTGATGTTAAANATACCTCCCTTTTATTCAAAAGTTTTTAAAGTACTATGTCAGCAAGAGAATTTTAAGTAGTAAAACTGATGTTAAATCTCAGTTTATGAGATGCGGTGTCTTACAACCAGAGTGCTTCATGTTTATGACTAAAAACTTTACGTTTTATGGTTCTTCAACTTTAAAGGCATAATACACTTTTAAGGGTGGGATAGTTTATTAATCACACTTAAATGTATAATCTCGTTACACTAAATTGGGTAAGTCATTTTCCTAGCCCACGTATCCCCTGGCTTGCACTGCCGACTATTTTCAAAATAAGGGCATTTCTCTTACGTTTTAAAATTATTCGTAGCCTTATTTCCTATGCCGTTGTGAATGCCGAATTTATCAAATCAGTTCTGCTGTGACGCACTTCTTAGTGTTTATTGCGCTTTGAAGAATATCCATTGTTTTATTCAACGGTATTATGTACCACTACTATACTGTAGTGTACTGTAGTACTACCTAATACTGTAATTTCAAACTTTAGAAGAAACTGAAGGAACAAAATAACAGTTAGTTCATGACAGCACTACTTCTACACAAAATATTGTTAAATTTTTTCTGCAGTTTGAGATCATAAAAAGAAAAGGGATATTTCTTTAGCGTAGAAGTTAACGTGTTTTAAATATATTAACACATTATTATTACGATAAAACATATCGCATGAGATTTAAAAAAAACCGTTATAAAACGAAGGCTTTTAATCTTGAGGGTAGAGACTATCAACTTTCTTATTAAATGTACTTATGTAATTACTTTTAGGCTATACNAAGGCTTTTAATCTTGAGGGTAGAGACTATCAACTTTCTTATTAAATGTACTTATGTAATTACTTTTAGGCTATACTTTGTGAGACTGTACCTCTGTTTAGGGTTTTATTTATACAGCTGTTATAGTAGGAGTGTAAAATTAGAGCACTTTTCGTATTCGCTTTTATTTATTTCATTTTGAATTCACTTACAAGGGAAGTGATACAAGTAATTAAGGAATTTAAAANAGGCTTTTAATCTTGAGGGTAGAGACTATCAACTTTCTTATTAAATGTACTTATGTAATTACTTTTAGGCTATACCTCTGTTTAGGGTTTTATTTATACAGCTGTTATAGTAGGAGTGTAAAATTAGAGCACTCTTCGTATTCGCTTTTATTTATTTCATTTTGAATTCACTTACAAGGGAAGTGATACAAGTAATTAAGGAATTTAAAANTTCGTATTCGCTTTTATTTATTTCATTTTGAATTCACTTACAAGGGAAGTGATACAAGTAATTAAGGAATTTAAAAATATTATCACTTCAAAGTTTTTATTACGTGCTCTTCTGTTACATTAATAAAAAGGAAATGCAGCAGTAAATGCACTGAGCAGTTAGGTAAATTTGACTATCTACGTGAGGCAAAATTTCATGCTATCCAGTTAGGTTCTCACCATTTTTACGCTCAGAATAATGTTACAATCCTGTGAATATTTTTATGGCAATTTTTGGAAAGTACCAGCACACTGTTTGGCGGTAACTGGTTTGCTGTTAGAATCTGAATCCATGAATTTTGGGTACCAGGTCTATGTTACCGTGTTTCACTTCAGAAAAATTAGTAAGAGTCTTTTAAAAATCATTAAAGTTAATAAGGCTTCTGTATACTCAAACAGTTTTTATTAGATTATGCTTTTTACTCCCATAAATTAACTGAGATATCTTAATAAACAGAAAAAGAACATTTATTGTGTTAACAAAGAGTGCTTAGTTTTACTGACAGGTAAATAATGTATTTTTGGGAACTTATGTAATTTTTTTGTCGTTATTGTGTTATACTTGAACGGAATTTTGCGAGAACGCCAATGAACATAAATCAATTTAGATATTTCCAAATTTTTCATTAGGATGAGGGACCCAGCAATGCTATTTGCAAAAATATTATATTTGAATACATTTTTTATATAAATAACAAAAAGAAAAGTTTTAAAATAGAGCAATTTTTTATTTTACTTTTATGCTTTAATATGTAGCGCTCGTGTTGCAAATAATAATTTTCAGTTATGAATACTAACCCAAATAAACAGTAACTTGCTACATCAATATGATAAATTCTTCAGTCATGAAAGTGAAATTATTGGCAAATATGTAAAATATTTCCTTTTCTGATAATTGGACTATTTTACTAGTTTTTATGCCTGTATAAAGTAAATCAGGCCATTAGCAATGTTCATTTTATTAATGATGGAAGAATACACAACGTACATACAACTAAATCGTAAGCTGGGCTTCGTTCAGGGAAGATAAACGTGGCACTCGTGTGGGGTTAGGCTGATATATCCTCCCCTGTGTCGTGATGGACGCGAGTATGACACTCACATATTTCACTGGCGCTGCAAGTGATATACGAGCTCGTAGAAGATGGGGTGCCTTTTGAAGAGCAGTTCACTGGAGTGCACTCGGCAGATATGCAGTGCTTGTTTCGAGTGACTCTACACACTTTGTTCCGTAGAAGTAATGTGCGATTCTGATCTTGCACCACTCTGCTCTTAGATGACGCTTAACGNCTCTACACACTTTGTTCCGTAGAAGTAATGTGCGATTCTGATCTTGCACCACTCTGCTCTTAGATGACGCTTAACCATCAAACTTATTTAAAAGTTGCCTGCTAAATATTTCTCAGTCTGAAGCAAACGTCATTTGCATTAAATTACTGGAAATTAAGTACTGTAAACTTAAATGAGACATACACCTACTAGACCGAGTATCGCTTATTTGAACCGTTCGTACACTATAAATCCGAATAGTGATATAAATCAGTGAAATAACGTTCACAGACTGTCAAGGTACTGCTACCCGCGATTCAAACAAATTAATTTGGAACAAGTGGTTTATAGCAATGACATTTTTTAAATTCAGTGAAATTCAACCACTATATAAATTAGTTATGTGGCACAGATTATCTCACTGATTCAAGTTTAGAAATGTATAAAGTGTTACCCATTCGTTCTTCAGATAAGAATACTTTATTATATTCCTATTTTTGCAGAAGCAAAAAAATTTAATTTAACTGCGACGTTTTAATAATATCTCAAATCAAATGTATAACGCACCTTAAGATAAAAAAACACGTAACGGGAAATATATAACCTAAAAAGTTATGTACTAATTAAATTAACAAGAAAAACTGAACTTTCTAAAAAAAAAGTGATCTTTTAGTTTATTAGGTCTGCTTATAATAAGACTAACCAGTGCAGTCGACAGGAAAAATTAATATTTATAAAACGCAACTTATTTTAGGCAGTTGTTAAATTTTTTCAATATTNCAGTGCAGTCGACAGGAAAAATTAATATTTATAAAACGCAACTTATTTTAGGCAGTTGTTAAATTTTTTCAATATTAATTCCAGCGAATGCTTTATATGTATAAAATGCAAAATCACTATCGTTTTAATATGCAGTTTATTTTGGAAAACTAAACTTTAACTTGCAAACATATGTAGGAAATACGAATTACCTAGTGAAAACGAGCTTCTAGAGTGGAGAAAAATCACACTCTCTGATAAGAGGAGGATATATCATAAGTTTTACCGACACTGTTAATTTTCGCCAATTATATTCACTATTGTCATAGAAGGTATCAGTATTAGGGTTTGGTAGGTTCTGGGACAACTGGTGGTGTGTTGGGAAGGAGGAGAAGCTGTCACCATGGATTACGTCACCATGCGATCTTGGATTTTTCATTTTCCCCTCAAAATGTCCTGTTCTCCATGAAAATCACTCACATTTCATAGAATTTACCTCAAAATTTCCCACGAAAATTTTCTTTTCACGCACTCGAAATTGCTACAGAGTGACATTTGCACATTGCCGCTGGATGCTGCTGAAAATTGTACAAGCACCAGCCAGACGCATTGTGCAAACATCTACCAGAATATTCTACTAAAACATCTGTCATATAGGGGCTTCTGGAGCAATAGGTGGTAGTGTGAGACTGGAGGAGGTGGGGGCTATCTTGGATTGCATTACCTCATACTCTGTCATTCCTTGTCTTCGCTTCATCCTATTACTCACCTCCGTTCGACTCCATCTTGGATTTCGATTTTCTTCATTCCGTCTCATGCTCTATCATTCCTTCTTGCCTCTCTCAAATCGTCCTATTACTCATTCTGTTGTCGATACTTTACTCGCTCGACCACCATCTTCGTGTCATCAGTTGATTACTCATCCTGTCGCATGCGCATCTCTCGCCTGTGCTCGACTGACCATCATCTTTCGGAAAATATGTATTTATTTATTTTATTACAATTTTATTACAAGTATTTGTGAATCTTNCGACTGACCATCATCTTTCGGAAAATATATATTTATTTATTTTATTACAATTTTATTACAAGTATTTGTGAATCTTGAAATGACAAATCTGGACGAGACTGATATACCCCATTCGTATTGACTGTAGCGTCAACAAGAATAATTTACAAGCTATTTTAATTTCAGTCATTCTTTTTCATGTCTTCTGTATTGTATATATAAAATTTAAGATGTCTGAGGACGCGGAAATAGGTTTAANGAAATAGGTTTTAATCTGTATAGATTTATTAGCATCAAATAGCTTGGGATTCAATTATTTACTGCATGTAAATTAATATCTTGCATGTGCATACCCCCACATAGGCCATCAAAGGTATACAAATGCCAAATTTAAAACACGAAGCATATAAACAGTATTTCCAAACTTTAACCAAACAACTTGAATAATGATTTACATTATATTTGTAATATATTCATGTCTTTTGTAATGTAGAAAAAAGTTTACATGTAAGGGTCTGTATATGCTTGTTTTCATCAAATAATTTGTAATGCAAATTAAAAGTGTAGAAAAATAATTAATTTAGTCACCTGCGCACCACTTTTTGTAGCGTGTAAATAAATATTTTGCATGCGCCTACTTAATTAGAATCAAACAAATGCAAACAAACACGATCGTAGAACAGTATTTACGAACATGAACTAAGAAATTAAAAAAACTATTTGATGGTTGAAATTTCTACTCACGGTTGAATGTAGCGGTGACAGTGATGAAATAATTTCTTACAAACGCGGATGTGAGGTGCCAGGGAGATGGGTCAGCCCCAAGTAGGTCGTTGGAGGCCCAGTCGAATCACGTGCACTCGGCTTCCTTGCAGAAAATTATAAGCAAGTAATTTTTAACTTAAAAATATATATATATATATATATATATTTATATATTCCTTTACACAGACATGTAAAAAAAATACAGATATATCTGATCTTCTTACATACAAACATAAGTGTGCATCATTATTTATAGGTAATGGATTACTTTGGAATCCAACTGTCATGACTAGAATCAAAGCAAGTCACCACACCAACAAGTTATTACCTTTGTGCTTCAACAATTTCTTGAGCAAATATGTGTATGGATACTTGGTAACTTGAATTTCTTCGCTGTAGAAACCTCCTCTTATAATTCTGCCTTCCATATCCTCAAAATAGTAGGTACTTGGTTCTTAATCACGAATCTTGGGAACCTTGTTTACTTCCATGGTCTAGTTTGGAATGTATGGCTTTCGAAATGTTCCCTTCACTCTTTATATCTTGACGTAGTCTCCAAACTTCGCCTTAGGCTTGTGAATATCCAACTTCTTCTCGTTCTTGAATATGGTTACGGAGTTGTCCTTGACATCCACAGCTCTCATTCGAATTGTTCCGTGTACTTTGGGGTTGTAACTCGATACCAGGCGAGATAAGATGTCCAGTCACTTGTAACTTCTTTGTGATGAGAATTTCTTCCAGGTTTCATTTTTCAATGTGCGATTAAAATGTTCCACCATGTTCGCCTTCATGTGTTAGGCGGTGGTTTACATTATGTTTTAACATCATTGCATGAAATTTAGAAGTGTAGAATTCTCTTCCGAGGTCCATATGGAAATTATTGGGAGGCATTTTGTCGTGAAAAAAAAAAGGGTTCATTGCATTTGACACATCNATTCTCTTCCGAGGTCCATATGGAAATTATTGGGAGGCATTTTGTCGTGAAAAAAAAAAGGGTTCATTGCATTTGACTCTCGCATTTTTACTATTTATGGGTACTGCCCAAGCATACTTGCTGAACTGTCAATAACTGTCAAGAGATATTTGAATTCTTTATTCGCACAAGCATAAGGTATTATTTCAACCAGATCTGCTTGATGCAAGTATCACAAACCAAACACTAGCACTTTGCGACGATGGTAAAATCGTCTTGCAGACTTGTGTAATTCACTGGCAATATCTGTACGACTCATTTTATGTATCTTACTTCCTCGCAGTTCTACGATAATGCTGGATGTTTCATTAGCATGATAATTATTTTCTGCTCGCTGAGAACCAATTTGCAGATGCAGTCTATCAACAATTTCATTAACATCATTCCAGTAAATGTATTCTAGATGACGACCATCTTCTATTTATTTTTACTTAGATCGAGACCAGAACCAACTTCATCTCCAACATCGGGGTGTTTTTTATCCTTATATTCGTTGCTGGTTGGATTGTTATCCATCAAGTTTGTTCTCATAAGTTTCAGAAGCTGTTTATGCTGTTGCAGTCCATTGCGAGAATATCCAGTAGGGTGTGGTTTAAACAGTAGTTCATAAAGTCCTGTAGCTGGGTGGATCACAGAATTTCCAACTTTTACGTCATTATTGGTCAGGAAAAATATTTGTTTATTCCCCAAGAACCACTTATTTTATTTGTATATGCCATATGTTCTGTCATTATACATATATGTGTAAGATCTGAAATAATTACAAATGGATGGGGATCGATCACTCATCTGTTCTTTTCTTCGTTTCCATACAGACAGTGGCAGGTCATCTTCATCTTCGCTAGTACGTTTAAGTTCCTTCAGAGACTTGGGTTCGATGTCCAGTTCGGTCTTCACTGCCACAATCAATTAAGGTGGTGGTGCAGGTTTCAAATGGTCGAATCGCTCAGTAATAGGTTTAAAGCTACTTCATTAGCCATGTCATGTTCCATTCTGACATGCCTGGCATGTAAATAGTTTTAGCGAATATTTGTAATCATTTGGTGTAATTCACTGATGACATCAGACATCATACTGAATACAAAATCGTTTTGTTCCAGGTTTATATAATCTTCTTGCGAGGTAGCAAGTTCGAAACAGCTTTTCATCTTTCGCTCCAGACCTTTATGGCCGCATTTCGAAATAATGTATCTCATCTCTCAATGATGTATAATTATGAACTGATAAAATCCTCACCTGTACCTCCCTTTAAGTAGAGGAAAAATCTGTCATTGTCAAAAACAAACACCGAGTTTGGCAAGGCTTCACTTGGTGACACCACAGCTTCGTTATCACTAAATGGAAAATAGCATAGACAATCCACAACTTTAAGTATTTGGCTAGTCGTTGGTACTTGGGCTGAAGTAGAGATTTCGAGTACAGGTGCACGTTCTCGAAATAAAGACCACTGCGCTCCTCTAGTACACTCACCAGCATGCATGTTTTCCCACCGTTTGACAGACCAGATATGATGCACTGGACCGTATTCGGAAGCAGGCTTCTGTGACGAGATTCGCGAGAGACAGCTTCATCTTCCACACTGACATGTATGGGTAGACAAATGTTTTGCTTGACGATCTCCATGAGACTGACAAAAATAGATATAAATAAGGAGTACTTATACTGTTTCAAATCAGTATGTTGTAATGCCTCGAAGGAGAAAGGTTAAGAGCAGGTGCATATAGTGAACACTTATAAATAATCTTCCATTCGAAGCGCATATTCCTGGATACAGGTTCTGCGGACCAGGAACGAAGCTTGCAAAACTTTTGGCACTTGGCGGCATCGGTGTGTACGAACTTGATAATGCATGTAAGGAACACGATATCGCATACACAACCAGTAACAAATTGGAAGACAGAAACATGGTCGATGCTATTCTTGCAGGTAAAGCAATAAGATATATAAATCATCGCAGTCCAAGGTAGGTAGCTGCCTAGAGTGTGTCCAAGATTATGAAGGCAAAAATCAAACGAGCAATGGGATTGCGAATGATGCAGCAGCTCAACACGAAGGAAAGTATACATGGGAAATAAAAGAGGAGGCTTGCTACCGTTACTTCTATCAGGACTTACTACACTAAGGAGTCTGATCGGGGGAGTTAGCAGAATAGTCCGTGTAGTAAATCCTTCGAGGACTACAGCTAGCAGAAGCTCTGCTACACGATACGCAAATGGAAGCTATTGCATATGGAGCAAAAAACAGCAAAAGACAAAAACAGCTATATCATTCACTACTGCAAACTAAAACAAGCTGTATCAGATGTATTATGGATAAAGAAAATTCACTGAGTACTAGAATTCGAGCAAGAAGCATGGCTGAAGCATTGTATCGAGCTCAACACAGCGAAGCGACAGACAGCCACCAGAGACTTCAGGAAGGAATTCTTTAAATTGGCCAACAATGCTACATTCGGAAAATTGACAGAGAACAAAAGAAAACTACAAAAAATGAAGCTGGTCAGCAGCGTAAAACGACATAAAAAATATTACAATCAATCCTACATTACTGAACTGATCGATTTACGATGAATCTCTTTCCCTGATTCTACTATGGTACGAATCTATACTTTTCGACAAACTCATATATTAAGGGTTAGCGGTGCTCGACTTGTCAAAAATGATTATGTACAGGTTCCATTACGACGTCGAGGTCCTTCCTTTATATTGATACCGACTCGTACCTGTTCGATGTCAGAATTCAGAGCTTCTATAACGACATGGTCGCGGATGCATGGTTCTTCACACCACATTCCCCTGCTACTCGGAAAAAATAAGAAAGAGTTTGGGAAATTCAAGGAAGAGTGCAATGAAAAATCACGACGGAATTCGTAGGCCTACATGCGAATCTATACTCCTACTAGTGCAATACCAAGGAAACGAAAAAAGCTAAGGGAATTCAGAAGTGTGTGGCTTAAGACAACATTGAATTCTGCAATTAATATCTGCATTGGAAGAATTAAAACAGTGCATGTTAAAATTAACACAGTAAGANGACAACATTGAATTCTGCAATTAATATCTGCATTGGAAGAATTAAAACAGTGCATGTTAAAATTAACACAGTAAGAGTGCACCGACATTCTCTTTACACGGAAAGAGTAAATAAATTGGCTTTTTGTTGCGCCGATGACAAGTGAATCGTATGCGAAGATAATATACATACTTTTCCTTATGGTATTATAAAATACGGATTCTTATGTTGTAAATGTGAAACTCCGGACTGAATCGTGTATATAGAGATGTGATAGACACCAGTTTCATATTTATCCTTTAATAATTAAAATGTAAAATTTCGTTTGGGAAATGCGCTTTCTTTCTCCCAATTTTTTTTTTTAAAGTAAAGAGTATATGAAGATTTACGATTGATTGCGAAGAATATGGATCCAAGGCCTTCTTAACGAGATCATCAAGATACTATGGCAACACTTCGGCTACACCTATTGTTGACATTAAAAAAGTGAGAAATTGAAGAATCATCCTCGTGCAATTTTTTGCTGCAGTAACTATTCTGCACAGCATTAGTGCGGCGATAGTTCGGAAAAAAAAAAAAGAAATCGCATCAGTTCCTGCAAACACATTGTTCTTTCTCCAACTTGAAAACACAATTTGTTAGCATCGATACCTCCGGCAACCACGCTGTGTACTGACAAGACTACAATCATTACAAGCAGAAAGCATTCGAGAAATGCAATATTTAAATGTATAGAATATGTGAAAAATAATTTTTTTTTGTTACATATTTAAAAAAAAATTATTTATTGTATGTCGTTCCCTTTTTTTTAGCAATACGCTATGCTGTGTTTTGGATAATCGACTACGAAATCTTATTTACCTTTCTGCGAGCCCTTAACTGTTAAAACAGATGAAATATAAATTAAATAATTGTCTTTTTACTCTATATATGGGTATGGCGGTCATCATCTACGATCCAACGCAGGGCCACACATTTTTAACCTGCGTTGGTGCAGGGTTAAACCACTTGCCTCCCACCATGAAAAACTAGGTTCTATGTCCAGCAGGCCACATTTGTTTTCCCTAATGCGAGAAAAAATTTTGCACATTGACATTGGCCACCAGGTTTCAGTGCATTCATTTTTCTTCCTACAATATGTCATTTCGATACGGCTTCATCCACACCTCGTCTCACAATCACTGTTAAGCACAGTCCAAATCACTACCATAATATAACTGGGATGCATAAGTTCTTCGGACTTCCATTTTATGCGTGAATATTTTTCTATCTAAACACTTCAATTTTGCGTGCGAAACATTGTCCCTTAAATTCTGTAAAAATGCATTTCTATAGAGAAATTTCTTTATCTTAAAACCACAGTATTTTTTGTAATGCCAGTGCTTATATTATACAAAAAATGCGTTGCTCTAGGGCAAGTTTTTTTATTTGAACATCCCAGTTTTTACGACATGTAACGTTGTTCACATAATTCCTGCCAAAATAACATTTCTCCTAGGATACACTTTGCCCACTCTCTGAGCAGGAAAGTGAAAAGTGATATTACATCATAGATAAAAGCAGAAATATGCCATAAAATATTTCGGAAAGGAATTATAAATATATCTGTGGCAGTTGTGTTGGCACTTGTTTCATTAATTTCCATTAATTTATTTTTTATTTAATTGGTGTTTCGCCACATATTTATTTTCGTATTGGAACGTGCTCTAGTAATGCTTAATATGTTTGTGTTTTTGTTTTAATTTTAAGTATTGAAACATTCTTTATCTTCCGAAAATTGTGTAATATTCAAATATTTACCGGTTTTTTTGATTACCACTTGTTAAAAAAATGTTTTTTCTTAATGATTGTTAATTTTTTACGTACGTAATATTGTGTAACTTCTTAATTTCAGTTATCAAAATTATAAACGTCATTTGTGAATTATCATGTGTCGATTAGTAGCGCGAGATCATGAAGTCCGGGGCACATCTGAGTATATAAAGGTTTCCGCTCAGGTTACTTCCTTATAATTCTACTACAATAACAACTTAAAAAAACATTTAGAAACAAGCCTCAGTACCACCTCCACTGCTGCAATTCGCTCTTAACCGTTAATTTATTATTATAACTAATTTTGAGGAAGGCCCCGTCTCCTCCACCCACGATGAAGTCACGGGAAAAATTTTTCACACACCTAACGAATTGCAATTGTTTAAAAAAAAAAAAAAACTAACTAGAAGACCTACTTTGCTTTTCTAAATTAAGTTTTAGTAGGGTCCTGGAAATCCACCACCTTTCCCCTTCACTTCCGTAGGCAAAAGTGAGGGGAATAAAAGATTGGAACAACCGTGGCCCAGGAGCTATATACTATGTCACACAATCAACTACCCGGCATGCGAATCGCCGCGCATGTCGGGTTAAATGCCATATGATTGAAGGCCTAGGCGGGGTGGGTTAGCTGCCCCTAACCCAGACCTAAATATTGATTACCAACTGGGAAGACAAGGGCACTCACAGGCCTGTACTTCCCCCGCTCTGAGGGGCTAGCCCCGGTGATGATAAGGGGCGACTTCCTTATTCTACACATTTTCGCCATTCAGAATGTAGTCAGCTCAATATATTATCTTGTAAATCTTCCTTCATCCATGAAATAAAATAGTATTTTTATCCGTCATTTTGTGTAGGGTTGTTTGCGGATATTTTCTTTTATTCTGATGTAATCGTATTTTGTGTTTACGATACTATTGCAAGCCTTTTGTTATCCTTTCTAACGTTTCCCCATTTGGTCTGATGGCTTAACCTCGTGGCCAATTTTTCATCCTTCTTAGGATGTGAACCACCCACCACTTCGTGGCGTGATTGTTTTGGACTATGATTCCACTTCTTTGGCCAGCACCGCAGTAACGTCTGTAATGTTTTCGCCGTCCAAGTAAACTCTAATTGTTTTGCCTACTGCCTGTGCTTGGCAGTGTTCCGAACTTTCTGTTTTCTGAAGCGACCTCAGTTGTTTAATTACTACATGTCTTANACTGCCTGTGCTTGGCAGTGTTCCGAACTTTCTGTTTTCTGAAGCGACCTCAGTTGTTTAATTACTACATGTCTTCTTGGAACTGTTAAACTACAAAATTTGTTTCTTTAACTTAATTAAAAGAAAGTTATGATGTAGCAAAAAAATTTTTTGTTTTAATATATAATTTCAAATGAAGGGATCGCAGGTACCGAACGATATAGTGTTGGTCATATAATAATATAATTTAACTAAATGAGATTAAAGCTTGTTCATTATTTATCTGTTAAATACTCACAATTTAAAAAAAATGCCTTTAAAAGTAACAAGAGAAAATTGTATATATTTGTTGTTTATCTGGTGTTGGCAAGACAGAAAAAATTAAAATAACTCTTGTTATAAGAAAACACAAAAAGGTTTTATATTTTTCCCCTCAATTATTATCATCAGTAGTAAAATAGTTTTATAACTATAATGTTGTGTTGATGNAAAGGTTTTATATTTTTCCCCTCAATTATTATCATCAGTAGTAAAATAGTTTTATAACTATAATGTTGTGTTGATGACAAAACCAAATTTTGTAATACACCCATAAGTGTACCATATATATATATATGTATATATATACATATATAAGTAGCTATAAAATGGACATTCTAACACAGCATCTTGACAGTGAGCCCGGGAGCCAGAAGCTTGGTAAAGAAATGGCAAACCTCATGCGTTTGCATTCAGCTTCGACGGCGGCCATCTTGACAGCCAGTGCCAGAATTCGTCAAAATTCCAAAAAAAAATAAGAAATTTTTTTTTAAAATAAATTTTCAAAAAATTATTTTTTTTTTAAATTTATTTTTTAAAATTAATGATTTTAAAAGATTGATTCAATATTTTAAAAATGTGATTCAATATTTAAAAATTTAGAAAATTTTTTTAACATTTCAAAAATTCCAAAAAAATATTTTTCCTCGCTCATTCCCTGACGGCCACGTTTGTTAATGGCTCCCTAAGCCAACGCCTAGGAGGCGGTCATGTTGGTTGTGGCTCCCAAAGACACCGCCCAGTCGTTATGTCATGCTCTGGCATTCAAGGGGGGTGGTTCCACAGTGCCGCAATGGATAGAGCGCAACTCCATGCTCTCGCATTCACACACCGACAGCTCCCAACAGAGACACCTGCCACGACATAGCCTCGGGCTACAGGACTTCACGTTCTTGCATTCCATAGCAAGGGTGGTGCCGCGGTGATGCAATGGGTAGAGCACAACTTCATGCACAGGGGAGGGCAGGCGTGTCCTAAGCGAGACGCCTTAGATGGCAAGTTAAATGTCACGCCCAACCTTTAAATTTCAAGGGAGGAGCCGGGGTAGCGTAGTGGATAGAGTGCATGTTAAAACATCACACTCCCGCATTCACAGGGGAGGGCAGACGTGTCCCAAGAGACGTCTGCCATGACATATACCCT
>NQII01000471.1:2629-26128 GCA_002778355.1 Clitarchus hookeri
TTAAAACCGCCCATCGTAAGCTAGGAAGGCGTTGAGAGACACCTTAGTATTTAAATATGCGGGGCATGTTTAAGAAGAAGCACGAAACCACATAGATATTTAGTTTTTGAGTGCTTCAAAATTGAGTGAGCTGCCATATCCACAGCTAATCCAGCTTAAGTATGAATTCTTATGGGTATGATTCAGCATCAACATGGAACTGTTGTACAATGTGCAAAGTAGAAATTTTATGGAACAATTTGGCTTTCAATCAAGATTAGTCTGCTGAGATAATTTACCTTGATGTTCTGAACTAATTAATTTTAATTTTATCGGTAATTTCAATTTTTATGCAATTCTTTCTGCTTAATAAAACTTTCGCGTATAATGAGAGTAATATATATTGTGTAGTGCTAGAAATTATTTTTCAGGGGTATTTAGGTTTAGAATGTTTTTCATACAAATGGTAAGAAAATTTTAGTCTGCAATGGACATAAATATTTTGCAATTATATTCATTACATTTCAATTGTATAAAACTTTTTCCCCGTGCTATTAATTTTACAAAAAGAAGCTGCTTTGTTTGGCATCATTAAGGCCTTGTTTCAATTGGTGCACCAAAAGGAACACCGTCATTAAAAATCTGCACTCAGTAGCGCTCAGTAGTGGAACCAGGTGGAACACTCGTCACCAGAGTTTTTAGCAGTAATAATGCCATCTACTATGCATGGTGAAGCAATGGTGGGCCTAAACATGTTGTCAGCGGGGATGGATATTTTTTCTATTCATCTTTGACTTATCAATAGATGGTGAGATCGAAGAATGTTATAATATACTTTCCACCTGCATCTTCTGCAGATAACAACGCAATTTGCTCGTTATTCATCACCACCATGTTGCATCGTCTGCTTTTACTGAGACTGCCTGACATCTTGCACATCAGTAGCTTCAGCCGGAAGTAAAGCCTCCAACCCGGGACCAAAACACCATTAGTCAGTTACTGATCAGCAGAACCAGTATGTAAAGGAATGCTCGTCAGTAATTTCAATTGCTATCAGTACCAAGTGGAACGGGACCTAAGCAACAGCTAGCCACTTACGTAATTTATTTTATTCAAAATCCATTTTTTTTTTTACACCATTTGTTATTTGCGACTTTACACACACCAGTGTTCAGTTAAACAAAGTGTATTTGTATGTCACATCTTAAAATGTTAATCTTTCGCTTAATAACTGTATTGCATCACATGATTTCTTTTTTATGATTACTGTAAACAAAATTTTTGGATGACAAACACTGATGTTTGCTTATGACCAAATGATTATTAGCCAAAATGAGAAGGATTTACAAGACTGTTTTTAAGCTGAGTGAAGTAGCCAGTGAATATAAATTGAAAATCTCTGCCAGCAAGACCAAAGCAATGCAATTTTTAGGACACTGACCCATCAGAGTTAAGATACAAACTGATAAACATACATTAGAACAAGTTAACACATTCAAGTACTTAGTTTGCAATATTACAAATGGTATGAATAGAGAAGTAAAAAATGAGCTAAATGCATTTAATCATTTCTGTGGAACTATATGAAGAATGCCAGGAAAAAAGTCTACAGAGTGACTCTACTCAAATTCAAGACTTGAAAAATAATTCAGCAGATAGATAGTTTAATGTTATAAATATTAAATGTGTGAATAAAGTAATATCAAATTTAGTGCTTTCATTTTTATTAAGACCTCCATCTCTCACGAACTCGAATACGCTTTTTGGCATCTTGACACGGGAGTCAAAAGTGGGATGGAGACATTCAATTATAAATTAAGTTAGGCAATAGACAAGTAATTAGTGACAAATTAATTAATTTTAATAATTGTAGGCTGAAAGAATAAGACTTTTGTACAACCATCGCAGTTAGTGTTAATGTTAACTAGGAAAAATCTGCATAACTGAAAGCACTGCAAGTATTAATTGAGGGGTTAATAGTTAAGTGAGCACATGGTTCAAGTAGTTTGAGAAAATATGTAAAAAGTGAAATGAGTAATGTAAATAAAATTAGTAGTGTTAACGAGAATATAAATAGTGTAAATGAAAATGTAGATAAGAAAAAGAGACACTGTAATTGAAAAAGTAGACAGGAAAATAGAAGGCATTAGCCAGTTATTGAACACGAAAATTGACTGTGTGGACGAGAAAATTGACAGTGTGAACAAAATAATTGACAGTTTAAATGGAACAATGAACAGTGAAAACAACAGGATGGGCAGTGCTAATAAATTAGTAAACAGTGTAAACGACAGGATGGACAGAGTCGAGAACGAAGTGAAACAGGAAATTAGTGCCATGAAATATGAAAGACAGGAATGTTTTCAGTGGTGGAATTCTACCTTCACGTCATTTACAGCCGAGAAAAGTAGGGAAGCAGTGCCAGCAACAACCAATGCAGCAAACACGGACGATATTCAGCAGTTCTGTATCATTTGTGTCTCACAACCAGGAGTGAGGAAGGGGTCTCAATTAATACGCTCCTTACGATGGCCAGTTTTTTGGCGGGAGTATCAACACCAGTTTGAAATAGTCGCCACCCTGAATAACTGGTCACCTGACAGCTATCTTACTACCTCATGGCTGTACTGAGGGCTCTGCACTGATCATACTACAATCTCTGTCAGAGCGACATCGACTGGAGTACCCCACACTGGTATCGGCATTGGAACTAAGTTTCAGTGACGGATGCCTGCGATATTCCCACCATGCCCAACTGCGAAGTCGCACCCAACGACCAGGAGAGCCTCTGCAGGAGCTATGGCAAGGCATCGTGTGACTTTCCCACCTATATCTGGAAGGAAGGCGTGACATCATCGCAGTCTGCTTTTTCATCGATGCCATCGCCGAAACAGAGGTATGGCAAGTAATACATCTGGCTGCACCCTACACCATGCAGGATGCCCTGGCCCGAGCATTGGAGGTGGAGTCAGCAAGACAGATGTCTGCACCCCGACATCCAGAAAGGGCAGTGATGCTGAACGAGTACGACGACTATGTCAAGAAGACATTGAATGAGATGCACATGGCTATGAGGGACATCGCGTCCAGTGTCTGCTACAGAGCTGCGGTGCCCCCCCTCCCCCTCCAATGCCATGGCCAGAGTGTTAGTCATGTGGACAGCCGGGGAACCTGAGAGCCTACTGTCCACAACAGCAGCAGCAATAGATGCAGCAGCAGGAAGAGAGGCAGCGAGAGGCATGTGAGAACACAGCACATTTGGAAAACTGATTGTGGGGGGTTAAGCTTGGTGACTACTGGAAGGAAGGCCCCAATGTACTGACGGTGCAACAGGACTTGAATGCAATGTTGGTGGAGGGGAGTCAGGATGATATTCCTTGCCAGATGTTCTTCGACACTGGGGCGGCATAACTGTATTAAGACTAGACATACTAGGCCCTTCTCCCCAACGATCGCACGACGACAGTATGGACCGATGCTATTTGACTACAGTAAAAGGTGAAACCTCATCAGTTAGAGTTAAGAGAAAAGTGAACTTGAATCTTGGTGAACTTAGTCTAGAACATTATACACTGGAGAGCAAAAAAAAAACTGGTATAGGTGTGCGCATGCAAATAACAGAGGTATGGAACCAATCAGAGTAACGCGATGCGATCGGCAACGCCTATATAAGACAACACGCATCTGGCAAAGTTGCTAGATCAGTTACTGCTGCTACCATGGCAGGTTATCAAGATTTCAGTGAGTTTGAACGTGGTGGTATAGTCGGCACATGAGAGATGCGACATAGCATCTCCGAGGTAGCGATACAATTTGGATTTTCGCATACGACCATTTCACGAGTGTACCGTGAATATCGTGAATCCAGTAAAACATCAAATCTTCAGCATCGCTCCGGCCGGAAAAATATCGTGAACGAACGGGACAAACGACGACTGACGAGAATCATTAAACGTGACAGACGTGCAACCCTTTCTCAAATTGGTGCAGATTTCAATGCTGGGGCATCAACAAGTGCCAGTGTTCGAACTATTCAACGAACCATCATTGATATGGGCTTTCGGAGCCGAAGGCCTACTCGTGTACCGTTGTTGACTGCACGACAAAAAGCTCTACGCCTCGCCTGTGCCCGCCAACACCACCATTGGACTGTTGATGACTGGAAACACGTTGCCTGCTCTGACGAGTCTCGTTTCCAATTGTATCGGNCATTGGACTGTTGATGACTGGAAACACGTTGCCTGCTCTGACGAGTCTCGTTTCCAATTGTATCGGGCGGATGGAGATGTACAGGTATGGAGACATCCTCACGAATCCATGGACCCTACATGTCAACAGGGGACTGTCAAAGCTGGTGGAGGCTCTGTCATTGTATGGGGCGTGTGCAGTTGGCATGAAATGGGACCCCTGATACGTCTAGATACGACTCTGACATGTGANGTGACAGATACGTAAGCATCCTGTCCGATTGTGCATTCCGACGGACATGGACAATTCCAGCAGGACAATGCGACACCCCATCATGTCGAGAGTTGCTACCGAGTGGCTTCAGGAACACTCTTCTGACTTTAGACACTTCCATTAGCCACCTAAATCACCAGGTATGAACATTATTGAGCATATCTGGGATGCCTAGCAACGTGCTGTTCAGAAGAGATCTCCACCGCCTCGCACTCCTATGGATTAGTGCACTGCCCTGCAGGATTCGTGGTGTGAATTGCCTCCTGCATACCTTCAGACATTAGTCGAGTCCATGCCACATCGTCTTGCGGCACTTCTGCGTCCTCGTGGGGGCCCTACACGAAATTAGTCAGGTGTACCAGTTTTTTTGGCTCTTCAGGTATATGCATATCAGAAATAGAAGATGAATGAGCACGTTCATTGTGGATACTGATGCTAGTTTTGTAGGCATTGGAGCTGTGTTATCTCAGATTCAGGATGGAAAGGTGAGATTTGTAGAATACTTCAGTATTTGGCCATGGTGTAAGCAATTACACACTTCCACCTCTACCTCCAGGACAGACATTCTGTTCTAAGAACCGACCATGCTTCATTACGCTGGCTACTCATTTCCAAGTACACCGAAGGTCAAATAGCCTGGTGGACACAGTATCTTCAAGAATATGGCTTTGAAATACACCATAGATCTTGAAGCTGTTAGAGAAATGCAGAGGCACTTTCTAGGAGACCATGTGAGCGATTATGTCATCATTGTGAATGCTAAAAATAGAAGATTGGTGGATCGCTGAAGGTATGGAAGACAAAAATTCGTGGTTCTGTTTCTTGTGAGGAGTTTTGTACATGGAGTGATGAGGGTATTAGGAAAGATCAATAGAATGATCTCACATTGTATCCATTACCAAAGTGTAAAGAAGCTGGCTGTCGGTCAAAATGAGAATATATATACAGCCTGAGCGTAGCACTTAAAGCATACTGGGCACAGTGGAATTCCTTCGTACTAAAGAATGGAGTACTTTACAGGAACTGGGAAAGTAATGATGGTAAACACACACATCCACAGTTGGTCCTTCCAGAATGCAGGGTTCCCAAAATATTAGAGAAGTGCATAATGATGCAGTCAGTGGGCACTTGGGTGTTAATAAGATGCTCGACAGAATTAGACTGAGATTCTACTGACTTCATTGTTGAGTAGTTGTACCGAATGTGCGACACCTGCACCTTGAGGAAGAGATCGAGGACCATGGGAGAAGGTCACCTCCAGAAATACATGCTGGTGCCCCATTCGAAGGGATGGTAGTAGATATTCTGGGCCGCTTGCCTGTCGCAAAAAGAGAGCTAATCGGTATCTACTGGTGGCCCAAGATTACTTTACTAAGTGGCCTCAGGTCATTCCCCTCCCAAACCAAGAAACACATACTGTTGCTGATGCACTCATAGAGCATATATTTTCGAGGTTTGGGGTGGCACTAGAACTCCTTTCTGACCAAGGAAGAAATTTTGAAGCTACTGTGATCCAGGAGGTATAAAATATTCGGGGGATGAAAAAGACTAGAACTACAGTCTTGCACTTACAGTCGGATGGAATGGTCGAGAGGCTTAACCGCACTCTTGAGCAATACGAGCAATACCTGTGATCATTGTGACAGAAAACCAAAAAGATGGGGATTCAAAGGTGCCATTGTTTTTCCTTGCTTACTGCTCGGCAGTTCACGAGTGATTTGCTGTTTGGCTGACTGACAGAAGAGGAAGCTGCAACCCCTGAATATGCCACCGAATTACGCAGCAGACTAGTTGGCATTCATGATTTTGCTCGACAGCACCTCAGAATAAATAGTTTCAGGATGAGGATGCGGTATGAAAGGAGCATGTCGGACGAGGTATTTCAAAAAGGACAACTGGTACTGCTGTACAGCCCACAGAGGTGTAAAGGTTACTGCCCGAAGCTACAGAAATGTTGGGAAGGCACATACAGGATTCAGAATAAGATCAATGATTTGGTCTTTCGGAATTTCCATCAAGGCTCTGCGGCGAAGCCGAAGGTTANTACAGGATTCAGAATAAGATCAATGATTTGGTCTTTCGGAATTTCCATCAAGGCTCTGCGGCGAAGCCGAAGGTTATTCACATCGATCAAGTGATGCTCTCCGAAGGTCCAGAATCTTGATAGTCTGTTTGGGGCGAACAGACTTGAGGAGGGGGCAGTGTCATGCAGTCGCTGTCTTGCATCGCTGCCCTTAACACATCCAGCGCGAGCAAAGAAGTGTGTGAAGGCCACGCCATAGTTTGAGGAACACAGGGGTACCAGCGCACATGCTGCCATGGGCTGTTGCTTTTAATTCTACTTATCTCACGTGGTTCTGACCTTCGGCGAATTTAATTTCTAAGGTTATATACGAGAGAGTGTTCTGTTTATTGCAGTTGCCTCTCTCAGTGTGACACAGGGTGTGGGAAACCTTCCAGATCAGGGCGACTGATACTATTTAAGCACGACGGGTCTCTGAGCCGACAATTTCTGAGAGTTGAAAGTTTGGAGGATTGTGTGACCTTAAGCCACAGGTGTATGAAGGCCGTCGAATGACGAGCCAGCAGAGTATCGAGCGGCGACGAAATTGACCAGCAGGAGTGAAGTCTATATACAGCAAGCATCGATGCAGTGAAGAGCGAGACTGGCATGCATGACTATTTAACTGGATACACGAGTGTAAAACATCTCAAATGATTGCAACAGGCAGACTGAACATGTTCGTTTGTTTATTTTATTGTGTCCATAAGATATTTTTTCAATAAATAGCTGTACAAAGATATTGGACAAGTCAAATACAGTATAAAAAGTTTATACACTGGATGGACACACGCTGATGCATGCACACTTAACATCATATTGCACATACACACAGAATATATTTTCTTCATAATATGATTAAAATTTTATTTTCTAACATGCTGTAGGGCATCATCGCTTTACTGAAACAGGCAAAAAGGCACGAGATATACTGAAACAAGAAATGTGTACAATGAAATGTTATACAGTAATTTATTAATTTTTGTAGTTTAGATTTTCACCTTCGCTATAAAACGCATGTTCAATAAAAAAATACTTTCAGCAATTTTTTTTAAAGAGTTTTTGGTTAAAGAAGCAAAGTTCTTGAAGGTGTTGTGGTAATTTATTGAAAAGTCTGCTATTAAGTTAGGGCAGCCCTTTATGGACTAGTTTTAAGTTAACTGAAGCCATGAGTAAGTGTTTTTTTTATTCTAGTTTCATACGAAAGGACTCTTCTCTGAAATAAATGACTGTTTTTGGACACGAATATGAGTACTNTTTTTTTATTCTAGTTTCATACGAAAGGACTCTTCTCTGAAATAAATGACTGTTTTTGGACACGAATATGAGTACTGAAAACATGTACTCACGTGCAAATTTTAAAATATCTGAGCTCTTGAAAATAGGTCTACACGAGTCTGACTTTCTTTTGCCATTGATTTTTCAAATAGGATTCTTTTGCATGTGAAACACTTTTTTTTACTGTCATTGGAATAACCCCCAAAAAATTATACCATGTGACATGATGGAATGAAAATATTCAATATATATATATATATATATATATATATTGTGTTTAAGACTTCTGCAACACTTCGTAGAGCGAAACAGACTGAACTTAGTCTAGGTAAAATATATATGCAATGTGAGATTTACAGTCTAGTAAATTGTATACTTTTAAGCCAAGAAACTCAGTCACTGCTGATTCATTAATTTTGTCTCTGTTACTGCTTACATATGAATGAGTGTTTTTTCTCTTTTTGTGAGGAGTTTCATAAGATATGTTTTATCTAGGTTGAGATTTAATTTGTTTGCAGTAAAACATGCATTTAGCTCTGTGATTGTTATGTTTGTTTTTTTCTGTAAGTTCATTTACTGGGTCTCCAGAGACTAAGATGCTAGTATCAACTGCAAATGAAATTGAGGTAGTGCCTGGGGTTAAGGCACATGGGAGGTCATTTATATGTACTAGGAAGAGAAGGGGGCCAATATTGAGCCTTGTGGCACACCATGCTTGATCTTTCTTGGTTCAGAGTAGAATGAGGTAGTTTTTCCTTTGATCTGCACTTGTTGTTGTCTGTTTGAAAGGCATAAGCTCATTAATTGTTTAGGTGTACCTCAGACTTCTTAAAACTTTAATTNACTTGTTGTTGTCTGTTTGAAAGGCATAAGCTCATTAATTGTTTAGGTGTACCTCAGACTTCTTAAAACTTTAATTTTTTATAAGTATGTTGTGATTTACACAGTCAAATGCTTTAGTGAGGTCGCAAAAGATTCCATTAAATGGCAGCCTTTATAAATTTTTGACGTAGTCAAGCAATGGCTCGGGGAAATACTCGTCCCTAGTTGGGAAAGCCAACTTGACGTGTGGTGTAACCAGAGCTGATGATGTAGGAAATATGTGCCCGACACCACGGTCCTGCGGTGAGCTGACGAAATGAGGATCGTTTAGGTCGTCAGCCTAGGGGACTCTGGTTAACACTCCGTCATATATGATGTCGAGGCTGTAGGCCGCCTCGCATGCCTTAATTAAATTACAAATGAAACACTTGCGATTATTGTGGTGTTATTTATTCCTTGCGACTCCTTAACGAACACACATAACTTTCGTACAAAACGTGTCCTTAACGGCCCTGAAACGGCGACCATGTGGCTTTATAATGTGAAACGCGATTGCTTTAAAACTCTCCGACGAGTGTAACGTTGCTCTCCCCTCGACCCTATAACAAATAAAATAAATGATCCGGTTCATGAAGTGAAGTCTATTGCAGTGAATATGAGTTCAGCTTAAGATGTCGGCACCGAGGGCCGTTGCGGAGCGAGAGAATTATAGGTCTTGATGCGTTCAAGTGCTGTAGAGAACTGGGAGGAAGCATGGGCCGGCTTCCGCTACCTGAGCGCAGCCGACAACAAGCAGCGAAACAATGAAGCACAATATACCCTAAAAAAAAATTAATTATGAGATGGAAGTGACATGAATTAAATTAACCTAAGACAACACAATTTTTCCTTTTACATATACAGAATAAAAATGATTATACTAATCCTAAACGTTTCCATTGTACCAGCCACAGTATTGCCAAGTGTACAATGTCAAATGTCCCTGGCTGTGGCTGTCTCGACTGTCTTTCATGGTGATAATTATGATATTAATTATATACACTGGTACAATTAATAACACTGAATAAATACTGTGATGTAATTATGAACATTGATGCAATTATGAACACTCTCACTCGTGCCCACAAGCCCGTCGGTGTGGTATGTCTGGTGTAGTGGACACGACTGCGACAGTCATAGTGGGCACAAGGAGAAGGTGAATGCGCGGTTCACACCAGTTTATCAAGTTTGACGTGAACCACGCGTCTACGAGCTCCTTGTGCCCACTNAAATTGGAAGTGACATGAATTAAATTAACCTAAGACAACACAATTTTTCCTTTTACGTATACAGAATAAAAATGATTATACTACTCCTAAACGTTTCCATTGTACCAGCCACAGTATTGCTAAGTGTACAATGTCAAATGTCCCTGGCTGTGGCTGTCTCGACTGTCTTTCATGGTGATAATTATGATATTAATTATATACACTGGTACAATTAATAACACTGAATAAATACTGTGATGTAATTATGAACACTGATGCAATTATGAACACTCTCACTCGTGCCCACAAGCCCGTCGGTGTGGTATGTCTGGTGTAGTGGACACGACTGCGACAGTCATAGTGGGCACAAGGAGAAGGTGAATGCGCGGTTCACACCAGTTTATCAAGTTTGACGTGAACCACGCGTCTACGAGCTCCTTGTGCCCACTCTGACTGCCGCAGTCACAACCAACAACTACACTGGGCCGCACCACCTACATAAGGCCAAGAGTGTGTAATGCATGTCAGCAAGAACGGAACTTGCACTGTCTTGCCGACAGGGATTACGTAACTCAAGAGACCGCCCTACTCATTTATTACAAGAGCTAACTCTTTTAATAAATAAGTAGGCAATCCGAAACGGTGTTTACCACAAGGCCACAGCCGTTTGGTGCACTGGCAATTGGTCGCTACTTATTAGCAACTCGACCCACGACCTACGATGCAACACACCACTGGGTGACATAAACTGGCTTGTAGGCCGAAACTGAAGTGATAAGTGCCCGAAAGTGTCACCCAGTAGTGTGCAGAATTTTTAAAAACATATTAAACACAGTCACAACTAGTCAGGGGTGTGTTTTATTGTATAAATAGCAATCAATGATGACATTCCACACCCCTTTGCCCAGGTGGACTCGCCCGTCACTTCAGGAGACAGCCACCTGGCAAAGGTATAGCCAGTGAAATGCAAACGCGTCATAGAAAGNTGATGACATTCCACACCCCTTTGCCCAGGTGGACTCGCCCGTCACTTCAGGAGACAGCCACCTGGCAAAGGTATAGCCAGTGAAATGCAAACGCGTCATAGAAAGTGAAATGCGAACACTTTTCACAATAAAACACAAGACTGTAATCATATTAATTTAAATAAGAGCAATTATGTTTTCCAAAAGGGAGATTGCCTATAAATGCCTCCATCATTGAAACATATCATTTAGTGTGGTGACATGCCCCGTCAACTTCACAACGTCAATCTTAACAGACATTTGTTTTTAAATGAGTGTGTCACCAATGTTTTTTCATTTAATTGATATACTTTTTCACCTTTACAATCATATCGCAGAGTACTCATGTTTTGTTTCATTATTCGCCGTTTGACTTCGGTTCTAGTCACCAAGGCCACTTGTGCGGTTCATCTCAGCACTCGCACCAGATCGGCGGAGTTGGTCGCCCGCTCTGCGAGCCCCCTCGGNAGGCCACTTGTGCGGTTCATCTCAGCACTCGCACCAGATCGGCGGAGTTGGTCGCCCGCTCTGCGAGCCCCCTCGGTACCATTATTTAGGCTGTAATCATTTCACTGCAATATTAAATTAATCAACTGGAACATTTCTTTTATTTATTTTATGAACAGAGGGGAGAGCCACCCACCCTCTCACCAGAGTGCTTAACGCAATCGCGTATCAACATATTACCACATTAATTACATGCTAAGTTCACCGGCAGGCCGTAGGTGCTTGGTCCATTTTCATGTATTATTCATCTGTAGTCAGAACAGTGAATAAACCATTTTGCCTACTTAACTGTGTCAAATCATTGTAGGGTACGACACCCTTTGTACCATCACCCACAATTTCATAGTATATTTCAGGCACACGAGACGGCCTACATTCTCGTCATAAGGTATAAATAGCGCAACAGTAGGTACGTGACGACATCATCAACAAACTGACAGAGATATCTAGAGCCCCTTGGGCCGCTGACCGAACGACCCTCATTAATTCTCCACTGGGTTATGACAGCAGACAATTCAACACTCAATCAGACCTGGATAACCTCGACAATGTCAAGTTGTTAGTTAGAAAATTGCATTATTTGTTGAGGCATNCAACACTCAATCAGACCTGGATAACCTCGACAATGTCAAGTTGTTAGTTAGAAAATTGCATTATTTGTTGAGGCAATTCTCCTAAAGCTAAACTCGTATATTTGAAAAATTTTGCGATTCTCAAAATGTTGCAGGAATCTCCTGTAAATTAGTTTTTTCAATTACTTTTGAACAGGAGGTCCTACGAAGTGAGATAGGCCTATAACTGGTTGCTTTGGTCTTGTCACCATTCTTAAACAATAGTGTTACCATAGCCCATTTGAATCTGTCTGGAAACAAAACTGTATTGAAGATAGCATTACAAATATGACTTAATTGAACACTGAATTCAAAAGCGCATTGCTTTAATAACCTACAGCTAATGCCATCATAGCCAATTGATAATTTTGGTAGCTAAGAATTGATTGTTTTCTCCACTTCTTTTCGGTTGGGTATGTAAAAGAAATAGCTCTGTATTCAGTACCATTCNGCTAAGAATTGATTGTTTTCTCCACTTCTTTTCGGTTGGGTATGTAAAAGAAATAGCTCTGTATTCAGTACCATTCAGTGAAGGAATATGTTTTATTTCATGTTTAATTTTTTGTTAATCATATTTTCTATGACATTTAAGTGGTATGAATTAAATGTATCTGCGACTAATTTAGGGTCTGAGGTTGTTTACTTTTAGGTTTTCAACTGGACATTGCTCTGTTGTGCTTCCTGTTTTTTTTTTTTTTTTTTTTTTTTTTACAATATTCCAGGTGGTTTTTAATTTGTTTTGAGTATTCAGAATTAACTTACAAAAAAAATTATTTTTTGCAGATTTTATGACCTTACTCAAAATTTTGCAGTAATTTATTGTGTCGGGGCTGCTGCTGGTTATGACGGCCTTGTGCAGTATTCTTTCGTTTTCGCAGGAATCTTTAATTCCTTTGGTGAGCCAAAATTTTTTCTCTGGATTTGTGTTACTGTGGGTTAGTCTGGATGGGAAACATTTTTCAAAATAATGGAGAGTTTGGTTAAGAAAAGGGTTGAATTTTTCATTTACTTCGGTACAAATGTACGATGTTGACCATTGGTCCCTCCTAAACTCACTTTTAAATAGTAAGACATTTTGTATTTTCTTGTAGGAAATGCTTTTGAAGGTCCTTTCCTGGGAAGATATTATTAATATTTGTGCATCATTATCCGATAAGCCATTTATTACTGAGAGACAGTGGCACTCTGCAACTACGTTACTATCAATGAAAATGTTATAAATTGCTGTCTGACTGATTCCTTCTATTCTGGAAGCAAAGTTTATTATGGATTTAAAGTTGAAAGTACTGAGCAGACAATCAAGTTCAATTTTTTGGTATCTTTCTTTTAAATAAGAAATGTTAAAGTCTCCAAAGAGAATAATTTCTAGCTAGGTNTTAAAGTCTCCAAAGAGAATAATTTCTAGCTAGGTTCTGTAAAGACTTTAAGGTTATCTTCAAGAAATTTTAAGTCCCCTCTCTACTAATATTTTCTCTACCCACTAATAAAGAGCATGGATCCTATCTATCTGTCTCCTGTAGCATTTTCTATTAATGCTTGCTACAATTGTTAATTCTTTCCTGTTTAAAGAGTTTTACATGTCGGTTTTTTTCCTTTTTCTTCTTAGTTATAGTAGTTTAATCCATTCCCTTGCTGTCGTTATTACAGTTGTCAGTTGTTACTTCTACATAACTGCACTCAAACACTTGATCTTCATATAATAAATATGTAAATAATGAGTGTAAATTNCAGTTGTTACTTCTACATAACTGCACTCAAACACTTGATCTTCATATAATAAATATGTAAATAATGAGTGTAAATTAAGTGACTATAAATATAATAGAGAGATTGAGTAGGACTTTAATTATAATTCAGATAGATATTGCACATTGCGCTCACTGAGAATAATAAGAGTAATAGCGGAGATTAATATTTTATTGTTGTAAATACGTGCTACGTCCATCCCTCCCGAATTCGAACAAACTCCTCTGGTGTCTTGGAAAAATATTTACTTCTTCCACTCCAACTTAAATAATAATCTACGCAATGAAGATGTAACAATATAAGAATGTGTGGGAATCTATTTTTTTAAACATTATAAAGTAAAATNAATAATCTACGCAATGAAGATGTAACAATATAAGAATGTGTGGGAATCTATTTTTTTAAACATTATAAAGTAAAATATTTCAGTACGTCTTTTAAACAAAAACTAAGGCAAAATAATTAAAATGCCCAAATAGCGCTTTTAACGTTTCTGAATTAATTTATAGAGAAGGAATATTCAGTGACATTAGAACNACCAGTTTATCAAGTTTGACGTGAACCACGCGTCTACGAGCTCCTTGTGCCCACTCTGACTGCCGCAGTCACAACCAACAACTACACTGGGCCGCACCACCTACATAAGGCCAAGAGTGCGTAATGCATGTCAACAAGAACGGAACTTGCACTGTCTTGCCGACAGGGATTACGTAACTCAAGAGACCGCCCTACTCATTTATTACAAGAGCTAACTCTTTTAATAAATAAGTAGGCAATCCGAAACGGTGTTTACCACAAGGCCACAGCCGTTTGGTGCACTGGCAATTGGTCGCTACTTATTAGCAACTCGACCCACGACCTACGATGCAACACACCACTGGGTGACATAAACTGGCTTGTAGGCCGAAACTGAAGTGATAAGTGCCCGAAAGTGTCACCCAGTAGTGTGCAGAATTTTTAAAAACATATTAAACACAGTCACAACTAGTCAGGGGTGTGTTTTATTGTATAAATAGCAATCAAGGATGACATTCCACACCCCTTTGCCCAGGTGGACTCGCCCGTCACTTCAGGAGACAGCCACCTGGCAATAGTATAGCCAGTGAAATGCAAACGCGTCATAGAAAGTGAAATGCGAACACTTTTCACAATAAAACACAAGACTGTAATCATATTAATTTAAATAAGAGCAATTATGTTTTCCAAAAGGGAGATTGCCTATAAATGCCTCCGTCATTGAAACATATCATTTAGTGTGGTGACATGCCCCGTCAACTTCACAACATCAATCTTAACAGACATTTGTTTTTAAATGGGTGTGTCACCAATGTTTTTTCATTTAATTGATATACTTTTTCACCTTTACAATCATATCGCAGAGTACTCATGTTTTGTTTCATTATTCGCCGTTTGACTTCGGTTCTAGTCACCGAGGCCACTTGTGCGGTTCATCTCAGCACTCGCACCAGATCGGCGGAGTTGGTCGCCCGCTCTGCGAGCCCCCTCGGTACCATTATTTAGGCTGTAATCATTTCACTGCAATATTAAATTAATCAACTGGAACATTTCTTTTATTTATTTTATGAACAGAGGGGAGAGCCACCCACCCTCTCACCAGAGTGCTTAACGCAATCGCGTATCAACATATTACCACATTAATTACATGCTAAGTTCACCGGCAGGCCGTAGGTGCTTGGTCCATTTTCATGTATTATTCATCTGTAGTCAGAACAGTGAATAAACCATTTTGCCTACTTAACCGTGTCAAATCATTGTAGGGTATGACACCCTTTGTACCATCACCCACAATTTCATAGTATATTTCAGGCACACGAGACGGCCTACATTCTCGTCATAAGGTATAAATAGCGCAACAGTAGGTACGTGACGACATCATCAACAAACTGACAGAGATATCTAGAGCCCCTTGGGCCGCTGACCGAACGACCCTCATTAATTCTCCACTGGGTTATGACAGCAGACAATTCAACACTCAATCAGACCTGGATAACCTCGACAATGTCAAGTTGTTAGTTAGAAAATTGCATTATTTGTTGAGGCATTTCTCCTAAAGCCAAACTCGTATATTTGAAAAATTTTGCGATTCTCAAAATGTTGCAGGAATCTCCTGTAAATTAGTTTTTTCAATTACTTTTGAACAGGAGGTCCTACGAAGTGAGATAGGCCTATAACTGGTTGCTTTGGTCTTGTCACCATTCTTAAACAATAGTGTTACCATAGCCCATTTGAATCTGTCTGGAAACAAAACTGTATTGAAGATAGCATTACAAATATGACTTAATTGAACACTGAATTCACAAGCGCATTGCTTTAATAACCTACAGCTAATGCCATCATAGCCAATTGATAATTTTGGTTGCTAAGAATTGATTGTTTTCTCCACTTCTTTTCGGTTGGGTATGTAAAAGAAATAGCTCTGTATTCAGTACCATTCAGTGAAGGAATATGTTTTATTTCATGTTTAATTTTTTGTTAATCATATTTTCTATGACATTTAAGTGGTATGAATTAAATGTATCTGCGACTAATTTAGGGTCTGAGGTTGTTTACTTTTAGGTTTTCAACTGGACATTGCTCTGTTGTGCTTCCTGTNTTTTTTTTTTTTTTTTTTTTTTTTTTTTACAATATTCCAGGTGGTTTTTAATTTGTTTTGAGTATTCAGAATTAACTTACAAAAAAAATTATTTTTTGCAGATTTTATGACCTTACTCAAAATTTTGCAGTAATTCATGTAGTGATTTATTGTGTCGGGGCTGCTGCTGGTTATGACGGCCTTGTGCAGTATTCTTTCGTTTTCGCAGGAATCTTTCATTCCTTTGGAGAGCCAAAATTTTTCTCTGGATTTGTGTTACTGTGGGTTAGTCTGGATGGGAAACATTTTTCAAAATAATGGAGAGTTTGGTTAAGAAAAGGGTTGAATTTTTCATTTACTTCGGTACAAATGTACGATGTTGACCATTGGTCCCTCCTAAACTCACTTTTAAATAGTAAGACATTTTGTATTTTCTTGTAGGAAATGCTTTTGGAGGTCCTTTCCTGGGAAGATATTATTAATATTTGTGCATCATTATCCGATAAGCCATTTATTACTGAGAGACAGTGGCACTCTGCAACTACGTTACTATCAATGAAAATGTTATAAATTGCTGTCTGACTGATTCCTTCTATTCTGGAAGCAAAGTTTATTATGGATTTAAAGTTGAAAGTACTGAGTAGACAATCAAGTTCAATTTTTTGGTAGCTTTCTTTTAAATAAGCAATATTAAAGTCTCCAAAGAGAATAATTTCTAGCTAGGTTCTGTAAAGACTTTAAGGTTATCTTCAAGAAATTTTAAGTCCCCTCTCTACTAATATTTTCTCTACCCACTAATAAAGAGAATGGATCCTATCTATCTGTCTCCTGTAGCATTTTCTATTAATGCTTGCTACAATTGTTAATTCTTTCCTGTTTAAAGAGTTTTACATGTCGGTTTTTTTCCTTTTTCTTCTTAGTTATAGTAGTTTAATCCATTCCCTTGCTGTCGTTATTACAGTTGCCAGTTGTTACTTCTACATAACTGCACTCAAACACTTGATCTTCATATAATAAATATGTAAATAATGAGTGTAAATTAAGTGACTATAAATATAATAGAGAGATTGAGTAGGACTTTAATTATAATTCAGATAGATATTGCACATTGCGCTCACTGAGAATAATAAGAGTAATAGCGGAGATTAATATTTTATTGTTGTAAATACGTGCTACGTCCATCCCTCCCGAATTCGAACAAACTCCTCTGGTGTCTTGGAAAAATATTTACTTCTTCCACTCCAAATTAAAAAATAATCTACGCAATGAAGATGTAACAATATAAGAATGTGTGGGAATCTATTTTTTTAAACATTATAAAGTAAAAAATTTCAGTACGTCTTTTAAACAAAAACTAAGGCAAAATAATTAAAATGCCCAAATAGCGCTTTTAACGTTTCTGAATTAATTTATAGAGAAGGAATATTCAGTGACATTAGAACATTTGCGTAGGTATATTCGTGTTTGTCAGATAGCGTTCTTGCTGGTTATATTTGAAATGGAAACAATGAAATTGTATTTGTTTTTGAGATGAACCGCACAATAAGCTTTCGGACAGTGAGTTGCCTCAGAAGTTAATTATAATTTAAAGTATATATTTTTTGTAAGCTGTATCTCAGAAGTACCTAATTAGAATATAATCCAGTTGTGTCGTATCTACCATTGATATATTTGTATAATTATTTTTAAATACCTGCACGACGGTAAACCGGCCGCTTCTGACTTTTTCTCTCTATCCTTGCATTCCACCGCTGCTCCTTCGTCAAGTCGAATTAATTCTATCTGCGCTTAGATACCAGCAGTGAAGTGTGGTCCAACTCTTAACATTGTTTTATCGATATTTCAAAAGTAGTGTTAGAAGAAAGTATACATAAATTATTTGTTTTGATAGGCACGTTCCGTCTACTCTAGCAGTCGCGAGCTGCTGAAAAACTTATTATGTTGTCTACTTTTCTAAAAATACAAATATAATAATCTTTATTTCGAATTTTCGTACTATTTCTTCCCATAGTATTTTGGCACGTATGCATTAAATTTTCGGTAATTATCCAGTTTAGTGACTTACCTGTAAAAAAAAATTCCCGGAAAATGGCATATTTCCACTCTACTAATGATGCAGAACACGAATATACGAGGGGCATTAACGTATGACTAATTTCGTAATATGTGTGCACCTAACATAACCAAACCCCACGATGGATGAATCACTATTTTACATTTTTAAACACCTAGGATTGTAAGGTTTTACACTAACCTAGTTTTTTTTTTTAGGGTTTTGCACTAACCTAGTTCTTTTTAGGGTTTTACACTAACCTAGGTTTTTTTAGGGTTTTACACCANAGTGAGTTGCCTCAGAAGTTAATTATAATTTAAAGTATATATTTTTTGTAAGCTGTATCTCAGAAGTACCTAATTAAAATATAATCCAGTTGTGTCGTATCTACCATTGATATATTTGTATAATTATTTTTAAATACCAGCACGACGGTAAACCGGCCGCTTCTGACTTTTTCTCTCTATCCTTGCATTCCACCGCTGCTCCTTCGTCAAGTCGAATTAATTCTATCTGCGCTTAGATACCAGCAGTGAAGTGTGGTCCAACTCTTAACATTGTTTTATCGATATTTCAAAAGTAGTTATAGAAGAAAGTATACATAAATTATTTGTTTTGATAGGCACGTTCCGTCTACTCTAGCAGTCGCGAGCTGCTGGAAAACTTATTATTTTGTCTACTTTTCTAAAAATACAAATATAATAATCTTTATTTCGAATTTTCGTACTATTTCTTCCCATAGTATTTTGGCACGTATGCATTAAATTTTCGGTAATTATCCAGTTTAGTGACTTACCTGTAAAAAAAATTCCCGGAAAATGGCATATTTCCACTCTACTAATGATGCAGAACACGAATATACGAGGGGTATTAACGTATGACTAATTTCGTAATATGTGCGCACCTAACATAACCAAACCCCACGATGGATGAATCACTATTTTACATTTTTAAACACCTAGGATTGTAAGGTTTTACACTAACCTAGTTTTTTTTTTAGGGTTTTGCACTAACCTAGTTCTTTTTAGGGTTTTACACTAACCTAGGTTTTTTTAGGGTTTTACACCAACCTAAGATTTTAGGGTTTTAAACTAACCTACGAATTTAGGATTTAAAGGAACCGTAAAACACACCAAAAGAATATCAATTAACTCACCTAGGTAGGTGGCGGGTACAATTCCTCGACCAATTCAACCTTACCTCACTTGNGACTAATTCAACCTTACCTCACTCGACGAAACACCATGATCTACTAAAATGCCACATAGGCGAATATTACGCACTAAAGCACTCGTTCATAGCCTAATATTACACACTGAAGCACTCGTTCATAGGCGAATATAACGCACAGAAGCACTCGTTCTTGCTTTCTCTGTTTCTAAACCCGTCGGATTGGGATATCACAATTCACTCCGGCAAAGAGACAAAGGCTACTGAACTGCCTCAAAAATTTCCGTTAAAATCACATCTGACGCGTCACTGTGTAGTAACAATACCCACAAGCCAATAAGGTGATGGCAGGAATCATGGCATCACCAAAAATCATGGCGTCTGTCGTAAACAAACTGGNCAAAAATCATGGCGTCCGACATAAACAAACCAGCGGACTGCTCGTATTTTTAACTATTTTATTTAATACGTTCTACGTATTTTAACATGACACCCTCCTGAATAGTAACAAGGTAAGCTGTGCAGAATCCATTAATGCTACTTTAGTTTATCTAGGACGTTTCCTTCAGAAAAGTCACTAAACTGGATAATTACCAAATTTTTATTCATAATATATTGTGGGCAAACTTAGTTTTAACAACACACTTCTAGTTCTGGAAATAAAATTTCCCATAAATTCTTAGAAGTATAACTGCTTTTAGAGATGTATCTTAATTTTTGTGAGCACTGTAATAAATGCCCAATCACATTCCAGGTGATATGGCTTTCCATGTCTACATGATAATACTGTAGGTTGCTTTGACTTTTTTTCATTTGTCTTGTGACATTATATGAATTAGTGCTGCTGTGGGACCCTTACTGTCTGTCCAGTAATCATTTATAGTTGCAGCATTCCTGGTTTTGAAGGGGGGGAATTAGTAATGTTCCAATGGTAACCATGCTGAAAGATAATTGCATAGTCTAATTCTTCTTTCCATAGTTCAATCCTCTGGAGGGTCTGTGTACATTAAATTGTATGGTAATAATTGTAAATAAGAATATAACATGTCAGAGGCCAAAAACCATCTAAAATGTTAAATACTTGTATCAGTAGCTCCCGAAAAGTGATTACATGCACTTATTTACCTACTTCTTACTTATTTACCTGCTACATATAAAGAATGTTAAATACATTTGAAGCATGTCAATCAGTGTAGCCCTCTGTGCTTGCTTTGCTCGCACTCTGGGAAGCAGAGTGGTGCAGATTTGTGTTAATTCATTTTCCTGGAGCTAGTTTATTGTCTGTATAAAATCCACAGCAAATGTAAAGCCCAAACAAATGAGAAATAAAAATACTTGAACTACCACAAATGAAATATATATGAAGGGTACATGGGAAAAAGGGGGAATGTCGTATTATCCACATACTGAGGTAATCTAATGTGTAGGTTTAAATTTTACAATAAAACATGTATTTAAATGACTGCATATATACTGTTAAGTGCAGGCATTCTACCCACATCCAATTTGTATGGAGTGGAGTAAGTGGAATCGTAAAAATATATAGTTCGACTTTGAGGTGCTATATTAACAACGTTATTTGGTTTATGGAGTTGCCTTTTTTTTTTTTGCATANTTTTTTTTTTTTTTTTTGCATATTCTATTCTATTTTTACAGTTTCCCTTAATTTTTCTCTTCTTAAATCTTTACTAATTCATAAGTAAAATTTTTTTAAAACATGACCTGCTATGATCCCATCTACCCCGTGGTTTGGGGCAAGTGAGATCCTCGCCTGTGACACTCCATTTAAGTGTGTGCTGTTTCATCTGGGGCAAGTGGGTTATAGTTTGTTCTTGACTAATCATTTTTGTGTAAACCAAATGATTTTATCATAATTAGTTTGGAATATACAAACTATTTTGCAGGGCAATGTCTGTGATCACTGAAGAAAACATAAAGTAAAAATGAGAAATACTGGACATTTAAATAATAATCAGAGAGATTAAGACTATAACTTCTAGTGAAATTATCAAATTAATAGACTCCTATTTTAAACATACCTACAACAAAAATGAGATGTGTTTAAATGGTTGGCTACAATCACGTTGACACTACAATAACGCATTACAATAAGTTATGAATCCACGGAGAGTAATGGCTCTGGCTACAATCACAGTTAAACGTTGGCCACATTGCTAAACGTAAAATGTAACGTGTTAAAAGTTGGCCAACATCCAAGTTTTTGTGTTTAACGCCATCCAATCAGAATTCAAAACGTTACAAACAAGTGAAAACAAATGGTACAGACGTTTGGTAATAGATGGCACCACCATTGCCGCACATTTTTATTCTCTTAATGTTATACAAAATCAATAAACAAATAACGCAAAGTGCATAAAAAAAATAATTAAGCCTAATTATGAAGTCTGCGGAATAATTTTTTTTACTAAAGGTTTTTTTTAATTACAGTTACAAATAAAAATATTTGTATAAAAACACCTATATTCTTTTTATTTTTATACCTGTTAACATCAATTGAAGACATGCCAATTTTCTTATGGTGACGTTCTAGCGTTTAACGTTTTACATCAAGTTGGTTGTAGACGAGGCTTAAGGCATTATAAACTGCTTACTGCACTTTGACTTACAAATGCAGCCTTTCAGCTAGGCTAATATAGTTTACTTCTTACAATGTAAGTTAATCAAATCCTCTTTTAGTTCTTAAATTTGTCTTTGCACATAAAACTAAATGGCCTACTTTTCTTCATGGAATGCACCACTACCACTGTTTTCTATTAATATGAATTAACTTCAATAAAAATATATGTCCTGAAAGTATTTACATGTTTGTCAAGATGCCTCAGTGTGTACTGAGTCACTGTGGCTGTCACACTCAAGGTAGGCCTACTGCACATTAAAGGAAGCAAATGACAGTTAAAAAATTAGTTCACCTTGACGACCCATATATGATTCTGGCAATACCAATACAACATCTTTGCACACCATTTCAAAACCATCAAGTGTACACCATACAAACATAGGAACAGAATCTGCAGTCTTCCGACGAAGAAATTTCACTGTTGGTTCTCCTGTGCCACTGCAACTTATAACTTGGCCAACATAATGTTTTGTTGTTTTCTTAGAGAATCTAGCATGAACCCATTTTCCAACTGTAGGTTCGTTTGGTTGATTGGGATCAAATCCTATTTCATTGTCCTGAATTTCTTCATTTACACTTTCATAAGTCACACTGTCGCCCTCACTCAATAGCATACCATTTTTAGATGATTGTGAACTGCTGTCAAGAAACTGAATTTGTTTTGATGATTTGTGTTTCTTGGATTTAGGCTTTTTTTGTCTGGTTTCCTTTTCTTTTAACTGTTACAGCCTGTGCAACACTGTTGTCAGTTAGTTTTTCAACTCCTTCTCATACTTTCTTTCGTGTATCTTTCTCCACTTTATTAGTCTACTTAACTAAGGAGAGCAAGAGTGTTTCACATCTGGTAGAAGTAGAACCATTTGATGGTAATTCAGGAGTCTGCATAGTTTGAGCACCTCCTGATGTTGAAGCATCCACTATCATAGACTGGCACACAGTTGATGCGACACAGCTACAAGGACAGGTTTGGCTCATTACTTTTCATCATGAGAATGGGAGGATTTTTGAGTAGTGTCTGTGAATCTCTTCAATGCCTGTGGATCATACTAGTAATTATCAGCAACAGAATTGTTGAATGGAAAAATTCAACCCTCGTGGAAGCTTGCTACAATATTTTCTGCTCTGCAATCCTTCCAAACATTCCCAATAAGAATGGACTATTTTTTTTAGGAATTTTATCTCCTTGGTGATGCCATTGCCACATAGTAATTGCTGTGTGGAGGCAATTTTAAAATTATGATATTATTATCAATAGCTAGTTGGATAAGTTTGGGATCTAGGTGTGTTGAGTGGCCATCAAAAATCATCAAAATTGGTCGCTCTTTCAA
>NQII01000471.1:27237-45260 GCA_002778355.1 Clitarchus hookeri
TACAATCCTAGGTTAGTTTAAAAACGTAAAATAGTGATTCACCCATCGTGGAGTTAGGTTCTGTTAGGTTAGGTGGGTACATGTTAGGAAATTCGTCGTACGTTAATGCCCCTAGTATATTCGTGTTCTACGTTATTAGTAGAGTCGAAATATACCACTTTTCGGTGTTTTTTTTTTTTTTTTTACAGAAAAGCCCCTAAACTAGATAATTACCCATACTTTTTAATACTGAGGTGTCAAATAACTAGTCCATTGATGAATCATTGGTTGATCAACTTCTACGACATGGAATGGTGCTGGCTTACTTTGTGCACTCCTGAAATGATCCACCCAGTGGTCTGGTGNTGATCAACTTCTACGACATGGAATGGTGCTGGCTTACTTTGTGCACTCCTGAAATGATCCACCCAGTGGTCTGGTGTTTTGGCTGAATATTTCTTATTGAATACTGCCATATTTCTGTCACACTCTAGGTATGAGTGCCCACAAATTGGAAAACAGTCCAGTTTTTGTTCTGTCCACATGCACCATCACAGAAGATTGTCTCATCTGTTTTACCTCTTTAAACTTCATCTGCTGCTTTTCATGCAGTTGTCTCTGGGTATGTATAGAAAACAGAATGTTGAAAGTGAAGATTGAAAGCTGTTTGCGGTAGTAGATTTCATTAGTCAATATCCATTGCTATTGCTTCCTTAGCTAATTCTTTCTGTAATGCAAGCCTTGCAAGTTGTTTCCTTGTATAAAACACTTGAGTCTGTTTGAGGTGCAATGTGTTGTGAGTGGGTCATTCTGAAATTATATTAAATTGTTAAAAAAAATTGAAGCTACACCATTTTTGATTTTGATAAAAATTTGGTCCTATGTTGCACTATCCTCATGTTGAAAGAAAAACATTAACTGAGATCTTTATCTACAACAAGCGGATGATTGCAGCAATTTTTCATACATACTGCAAGCAAATTTTACAGAATTTGGAGGTTTACGCAACTAGCCGTAATGTTTTTAATAAGTCACGGATTGTGAAGTTTTTAGTGTAATTTGAAAGTTGACATAACATACTTGTGATGTTGCTGCGGCTCGTTATAGCCGCCTTATTTGTAGCATTCCACGTCTAAGTATGACAAATGGAAATTACCACTCGGTTAGCTCAGTGGTAGCAACATGAAACTCTTTAAAAAGGCGCCAATGAAATGATTTCAAGTTCCGGTTTATTTGTTCTATACTTTTATTTACCAATCAATTGAAGCAGTTCACATACAATCTTCAGGTATGCCGAGTATGAACAGGTTCACAGATAAGCCAACAGAGGCAGCGACCTCCCACACCGGCTGAAAATTAAATGAGTAGAATGAAGTTGCCAGTGTGGGGGCTAAGTGCCACGCCCGGCGCGGCCTCGGCGAGTCACTGGTTGTAGACTGCTGGAGCACTGGGTGTCGACTGCTGCCCGGTGATAGGCACACTTGGTAAATGTTGCATGCCTATCACCCCCCTCTTCTCAGATAAGGGCCTGACGTGGGCCGGTTGTCTTTTCCCACGCTTGCCGATTTGTGTAGCCATTCAAACTGCATCGTCAGTAAAATATAATCACACCTTCTAGAACAAAAACTGTTGACGCAGTTTGGAAAAGCTTCTATCTTCTAATGCTGACGCTAAAAAAGACTACAATTTCAGAAAAGGCAAAGTATGCCCGATAAACAAACTACCATGATAAACTACCTCAGCTTTAATTTCAAACCAGATAACAATTTTATGACGCCTGGTAAAGCGAAGGAAAATGAACCGTGTATCCCGAAAATTAATAATACTGCATCATTACATACTATTACACTGCATATTTATATGATAAAATAGATTTTGTATTTTCATGATATTGGCCATCTGCTTTCAGCATTCAGATTACTATTTTACCCCACTTTATACCCCACCCTGCTTCACCAAAGTTGCATTTAGAGATCTGATCTTGTGTGTGCTTCGTGTCTACATGTAGAACAGTGTGCAGCATCAAAGTTATCTGGCTTGAAGACTTCCTTCCTAGAAAAAAATAGTCTACAACTTGGGGAAAAATTAAAATTTGCTGTCTTCAAATTAAGTTATGTTGGGGGACAAAATAACAATTTGATGAATAGCTATAGAGCATAAGTTGTCCTATTCTGTTATTTTCACCCCTGTTGAGTACACAGACCTTTAAAAAAAAAAAAAGGGTATTTTTAAATTTAATTTCTTGTGTATTATATAATCCCACTTTATTCTGAATGTTATTAATAATTAAAATGTGTCAAAGAAATGCCAATATGAATTACCTTTGCTTGAGTTGAAGAATGGGCCAATATAAGTTTTTTTTGTGTTGGCAAGTCACCTTAAAACATCAAAAACAGCTTTACACATAACAAATACCTAATCACTGCACAAGTTAATTAATTCCAGCTGTGGTACCTGTCAATTAAATTATACTGCTTTTAACTTGTTTCACCCATACCAATTCCTTTATAAGTTTGAATTGAGTGACTTGGGCCTTTAGGATGAAAAAAGATGACCTCGTACTCTTCTTCTCCCTCCACAGTTTCTTTTCCTGTAACAATTCCAATCCACCAGTCACCGTCATAAATAAAACACACATAATCGTTCAAGTCTGGCAAAACAGCATGTTGTGGTGTGGTGATGGGTACCACTAAATAGTTCTGTGATGATGAATATTGGTAGACAGCAAGATTATCTCCGTCTACTGAAACAAAATCATGATACTGTCTTGTATTGGGAATTGTTTCAGCTTCTTGAAATCGTCTTTCAAGTAACTTCTCTTCACAAACAATATTTTCTGACGGTACAATTAAAAATGTTATTCCAGAAATTTTGCTTGAACAAAATTTGAACATTTATTTTTGTGATACAATGTAGTTTTCAGTGGTTCTTTGTAAACTAACCTGTGTCACAAGATGTTAAATTGTACCTCTGGCACCATCACAACGCCATTCAGCAGACAGACCGAAATCATCTTTTTGCTTAGCCAGGTTAACAAAGGTTTTTATTTTTGTTTTTGTATTGAGCAGCTGAACCATCACTAAAATAATACACTTTTGTCCAGTTGGGAAATCTGTCTTTCAAATGTTGAAGCAGAACTTTCTGAAAGGTGTGAACAGCTACAGTGTTATGTGTCAGATAGTCGCTGACAACACAAAAGGTTTCACGCTTTGTGGAATCACTTTCTTTGTAATACAGTGAAACTTCCATATCACGGACACCCTTGGGGAATGAAATATTGTCAGTTATGTAGAAATTTCCGCTTTTGGGAGAAAAATGAAAATAATGTTTTAAATTGTACATACATACAAGATGTGCCATAGGTAAATAATAAATTATGTACATATTTACGTGCAAAAGGCAATTTATTTCACAACACGGAGCACACAAAACAACTACTGTATGCGTAAATTATCTTAAAAATGTATAAAAACAATTTAAAATATTTATGAAGCAATAAAATTTATGACAGAAATTAACACTTAAAAGTCTGTTATTTTTGATTAATTTTTTTTTAAAATAAGAATTTCATTTTTAACATTTGACTGAATCCTCAATGCTAAGTCAAGTCCCTCAGCGTCACTGTTTGAAATAAAAATTTTTTTGACCCGCTTAATTTGTATTAAGACTTCTTCATCATTTAGGCTTTCCTCTGGAATGTAAACNCTTAATTTGTATTAAGACTTCTTCATCATTTAGGCTTTCCTCTGGAATGTAAACAAATGAAAAATTAGTTTCTTTTAAAGACAAAAACATTATTACATATGTGTACGTATACTGTAACTGTATGATTACCTTCACGAATAAGATCTGCAACATTCAGAGAATTATTTTCTGTGACCAGACTTCCATCGATGTCGGCGTACGTTGTTTCGCTCGTCGGGTCGTATGATGTTGGCAGGTCTTGAAGTTCTCCATCTTCATCAACATCTTGTGAATTTGCGGCTTCATCGCTGGAATTTACGAATCCCGACTTTATGAAGCAATGTAACACAGTTTCTTTGCTTATTTTTTTCACGGAGGACGTTATCCAGTGAATCGCATCCAGGATGTTAATTTTCTTTGCAAGATCACTTGACGATGTCGCATTGTCCATGTTGGCCAACAGGTGCTTCAAAACACACTTTCTATAGTGAGTTTTGAAGTTCTTTATAATCCCTTGGTCCAAAGGTTGGCATGTAGCAGTTGTATTCGGTGGGAGGAATACAATTTCCACATTGCTGAAATTTGTATTGGGATGGGAGGCTGCGTTATCCATAAATAAAACTATTTTTTGATTTTGTAGAATCATTTTGTTGTTCAATTTTGTCAACCAAATGTTCATAACATCTCTGGTCATCCACGCCTTAGAATTAGAATGCCAATCCACATGCAACAAATTGATATCGATACCTTTGAAACACTGAGGATTTTTTGACTTTCCTATGACCAGAGGGTTTTCAAATTCACCAAGCATATTTGTGCATAAGAGCAAAGTTAAACGCTCCTTTGAAACTTTTCCTCCTTGACAACGCTCATTTTTCAACTGCATGGTTTTATCCGGAAGTGCTCTAAAAAATAAGGTGGTCTCATCGCAGTTATAAATGTTTTTGGGTTCAAAACCAACGCAATATTGTTGAAGCTTCTCTGTCCAATTTTGTACTACTTCTGGGTCTACTGAGGCCGCTTCTCCACTAATGGTTTTATAAGATATCTTATGCCGAGATTTGAATTTGTCAAGCCATCCTACAGAGGCTTTAAAATCCATTTGACCAAAATTTTTTGCAACTTCTAAGGCCTTTCTCGAATGATCGGACCGGTAAGTGGAATGTTTGCAGCCCGAGCACGGCAAAACCATTTGAAAACTGCATCGTCAATGCTCAAACCGGCCGTTTTTGGAAATGATCTACGGGATTCGTCATTTCCGTGTTTGCTGAATCTATCTAAAATTTCCTTTTTATTTTTTATAATCTCACTCACCTGAGTCTTTCCTATTTTGAATTTTGCAGCGCAGTATCGCACACTTAGTTTTTCACGTTCACTGGCTTTAATTATTTCCACTTTTTGCTTTAAGTGTCAAACGCACACGGGGAGGCATATTAGAGCTGTGTTTATCGCTCGAAAATCGGAAACAAACTTAAGAGGTAAACATGTTTGTACAGTGTGGCGCGATTGAAATCTAGGAATTTGAGACAAAGGATGTTGGTGGCAGGCAAACCAAACAGAGGGGAGAAGGCTTTTCTCAGAAAACGTTCCTTTCCGTAAGGCTGCTGAAGGCTTTTCTCAGAAAACATTCCTTTCCGGGAGGCTGCTGAAGGCTTTTCGCAGAAAACATTCCTTTCCGGGAGGCTGCTGTCCGCTTTTGGGAGATTTTTGGGGTCAGAATATACACGAAAGAGCTGTCCGCGTCCGTTATAGGGAGTGTCCGCTTTATAGAAGAATTTAATATGAAGAAACGAATGGGACTATGCCGGGGAATCAGAATTTGTCCGCTCAAGAGAGTTGTCCGCTTTTGAGAAGTGTCCGTTAAGGGAAGTTTCACTGTATACAACAAATGGGTGTAATGTGGCTTGTACGTTAACCCAATGCCTGTACTTCATCATGCATCACGAAAGTATAATTTTCTGAGAAATCTCTCAAAATTATGCACTCAGAAGAAGTAATGTTTTGTTTTTTGATTTTAGAAATTCAGACTGACCTTTTGCAATAAAGTGATGGTTTTTAATCTTATCAGCTTTTCCTTTAGATCAATCAAAAACTCTTCCATATTTCTCACTCAGGTGGCAAGCTCACAGCGGTCAGTTGACAACCATTGTTTGTACTTTATTTCTCTCAGCAGCTCTTCTTCCTCACAGATGATTCCATCCAGTACATCAACTCCAGGACATTTATGACATTGTGAAAGCATACAACTTCCTTTTGAAGCATCACAAACAACCATTTTCATTAAATCTTTGTATGAAATTTTACTCACTGTAGCTGCCAACTTTAATTTCACAATTCACAATTAACGCCTGTTGGCTGGGTGGTGCTGGATTTAATGGCAATTTTGAGGGGCTGTGAAAAACATTGTTAGGTTGGTTTTGGAGTTGGATATCCGCCTAGGTACCAGACATCGTCTGCAGGCAGTGTCGATTGTTGCTGGTGATGAAGATGGTCTCAGGGTATGACGGGCCGTTCGCTCGGGCATACGCAATCCCTCGATGAATTGTCACATGATCCCCTCTGGACAGGAGAATCAGACGTTCCTCACGCCTGATAGCCTGATATGTTGGGAGGAAGTAGGCCTATTCATGCTGACCCATACGCCTTTTACTGAGAAAAATTTGGTGTTGAGCATGCTGATTATTAAGGTGAATTAAGTAAAATTAAGGTGAAAGCGTGTTGTAGGGGACCCGGACCCCGAAACACCCGTAGGCACTGCTTGAAATAAAAGACACAAAGTCTGAAAACTTGTGTGTAATTACTCTTGCACAAAACACACTACATCACTCAAGGTGAAAACTTTACACTTGTTCTGGCCTGCGGCCTGCTAGATAGGCTTAACTGCAAAGGGCGTGCAAATTACGTGATCGGTGCACAAAAGTTGAGTTAACCTGGAGAGAGTGCATGATGCGACCAACCCCTTGAGATGTTAGACGGCAACTGAATCTGGCGAGCTTGCGAGGCGCAAACTATAGTGGCACGCGGCTTGCCCTGCACTACTTTCTACTTGTTGAAAATTTGCAACAGAAGAAACAAACATAACCCCTTGCCTGAAAATGAATAAAATGCACATTATTCACTTGCACATAATCAATTGCAAATTAAATGTGGAGGGCATGAAATGAGGGTGAAAACACTGTGGTGAAAAAAATACGTAAATTTGAAAATAAACACAATCAAACCCTGAAGCGCTTGTAGGGGCATCTATAAATGTTCACATGCTTAGTGTCTTTCCTTTTGATTAATTACTTTTGTATTAACCTACAATTTTCATGCTCGTGGTCCGTCATAACACATCCTTGCCCGCCCGGTGGGCTGAGGGAGGGGGTGCTATGACGTTGCGCTACACTTCCCTGTACTTTCCTACACTCACACCACACTCCTTTCGGCACTTGCGGTGCACTACGGATACACTGGTACTCATTGATGCGGTGGACGCCGTCCTGCCACATGGTGCTGTAGGCGCACACATACAGAATGTGTGCCACTGACACCAGCTAGCAGGCAACATTTGGGCCTTAATGAAGCAAACATTGAAAATTATATCTTTACACATGGATGAGTTTCTTTGAATTTCAAGTAAACTTCATTTAAATTAAAAAGAATACTAGATATTTTTGTTCTCTTGTCTTTGCTCCACTTGGAGATCTGATTGTTTCACAGTCCTTTAAACCAGGCATGATTCTGCTTACATCATCACTCTTGTAAAAATCTGTTACAACTTTTACGGTTTCATTATGCAAGCAATTTCCGCGTTTTTTGTTATCAACATTTGGTAGCACACCATGTTTTGCCTTTAAAGTTCTTGCATTTCTTACTAAATATTCACTGNTTTTTGTTATCAACATTTGGTAGCACACCATGTTTTGCCTTTAAAGTTCTTGCATTTCTTACTAAATATTCACTGTATTAAACTCAGTTTTGGTTTTTGAAATGTTCCAGCATTTTGGCACCATACTTAAAATTTTGTATGTCTCATCAAATCTGCTAGCATGTGTCAATTTCTCCTCTAACTATTCTATTAATTCAAGGTAACCTAAATTGTTATTTGGAGTAATTTCTTCATGGTTAGTAGAATGATTGGAAAATATACGTGTTTATAATTTTCTTCTAATTTTACTTGATAGGTTATCAATCTTTTGATCCATTCTTTGTCNTTGGAAAATATACGTGTTTATAATTTTCTTCTAATTTTACTTGATAGGTTATCAATCTTTTGATCCATTCTTTGTTTTGTATTACACTGTGGAAACCTTTGTAAATAAATAGGAGATTCATCTAGAGCAGCACATGAGTGGCTAACCAATTCTATAGCAATGCGTTCTGGCTAAAAATTACCATCATTGTTGTGTTCTTCTCCATCAAACTCTAATTCTGCGGTTGTATTCTACTTTTGAAAACAGTGTGCACATACAGCTGCAACATATACAGTATTAATACCGAATTTGAATTGATGTATAATTTATTGTATATTTTCTCTGTTTTATAAATGTTAAAATTGTGCATTAATATTTTATATATCTATAAAANTTGGAAAATATACGTGTTTATAATTTTCTTCTAATTTTACTTGATAGGTTATCAATCTTTTGATCCATTCTTTGTCTTGTATTACACTGTGGAAACCTTTGTAAATAAATAGGAGATTCATCTAGAGCAGCACATGAGTGGCTAACCAATTCTATAGCAATGCGTTCTGGCTAAAAATTACCATCATTGTTGTGTTCTCCTCCATCAAACTCTAATTCTGCGGTTGTATTCTACTTTTGAAAACAGTGTGCACATACAGCTGCAACATATACAGTATTAATACCGAATTTGAATTTATGTATAATTTATTGTATATTTTCTCTGTTTTATAAATGTTAAAATTGTGCATTAATATTTTATATATCTATAAAANATGTATAATTTATTGTATATTTTCTCTGTTTTATAAATGTTAAAATTGTGCATTAATATTTTATATATCTATAAAAAAAACTGTATGTTTGTTTAAAAAAAGAATACTACAGCAAAAATTTGTGAAAAATTGTGCAAATGGTACAAATTAAAAGTAAATCTAATTTTAATTTGAAAGAAAAGGAAAACTGTTTATTTTCTTCCTAGAGGATTGCTATTTCTGATATTCTTCGAGTGAAGATGGTAGCACAATCCTGAACTATCCTGGTTTGAAGAGGAAGAGAACTGGAAAGAGCAACTCGAGGCTTGGGTTGTGTTCACGCCTCAATTTGGTTGCTCCTGTTCAATCCCGAAGCCCGTCATCAGATCATCGACAATCCAGATTAGACATTAGAGTTACTCAGTATTCATTAAAATCTTACTTTTTCGTCACATCAATCACCACGTTACATGAGCGTAGAGACTTTTAAATTTATTCAAGGCTGGAAAGAAAACTGATAGTATCACAAGAGCATCATTTTGTTTTTAGTTCAGTTATGTTTTAACACATTCTGCCATTAACCATATTTTTTCATTCCTAACTTCAACATTAAATTTCTTCCTGGTTACATTTACAAAAATTAACTTTCCTTATTTACCACATTTTTAAATTTATCCATTATTTTTCTTATGACTGAATTAATTTTGGTTCAGTTGGAATTTTATTTGAACTGCTGACCCTGAGTGCCAGTTTTGTCATGAAAGTTATTTTTATTTGCGTGGTTCCTTTAGTGAAGATGTCAGATAAATAAATTGGCTTGCCCAACGTTTTGCCTGGCTCGAACAAAGGTGGAATGGAAAAATAAGAATGTTTAAGCTGTCTCTAAGGGAAATAGCAACCCTTGCATATAATAAAAATTAGCGCATGAGCAATAATAGTTGCAAACATGTATATTTATTACGTAGCGTTAAACAGTGTCATAAAAAGGATACCATAAAGGAAACCACTGCTAATATAATGGAAGACCATATTTGTTGCCAATGTACACGTTCAGGAATTAAATGATATAATAGCTAATGCTAGTATTGTTGCTGCAAATACAAGTCATAATATCACTGCTAATGAGCCAGTTAATGCAGTCGATAATAATCTGGATCAATTTAATAAATTAATATTAATGATCCAACAAATGAACGTAAACATTGCCAACCAAATTGAAAACCAAAACATGCACAAAAAAATTTACAGAATGAATTTCAGACAATAATTCTCCAAATGTCTATGAATTTAGTATCTGTAGATCTGATTGGACCACTGCCTACGTCCAAAGCAGGTTTACAATATTTGTTTCCCATGATAGAAATTTTTTCCAAATTTACTTTATTATACCCAATTGTACATGCCAAGACAAAAATCCTGTTAAGCAAATTGAAAGCATTCATTGAAGAAGTTGGTAAACCAAAATTTGTACTATCTGATAAAGGCACTCAGTTTACAAGCAAACTTTGGCAGTCCGGGCTACGTAAATGGGACATCATACCGACTACCGCAAAGCAATCCCGTGGAGCTCGAATGCGTACACTAGGTAAGATGCTGAGAATCCACTTTCACAACACTCAACAAAGCTGGTGCAATAAGTTCCACTTATTGAATTTGTCATGAACCATACTATTCACGCTTCCACACATTACGNTCAACAAAGCTGGTGCAATAAGTTCCACTTATTGAATTTGTCATGAACCATACTATTCACGCTTCCACACATTACGCTGCTTTTGAAGTCCTCACAGGCCGACATTCTAACCCATTAGAATACGCGAAAATACCTATTCTACCTAAGGTCACACATTTCAGTAAATAAGAGGGTGAAAATTGTAACATCCGGGAAGAAAATAAACACTTTTCCTTTTCTTTCAAATTAAAATTAGATTTACTTTTCATTCATACCATTTGCACAATTTTTCACAAATTTTTGCTGTAGTATTTTTTTTTAACAAACATACAGTTTTTTTTTCTTAGATGTATAAAATATTAATGCACAATTTCAACATTTATAACACAGAGAAAATATTAAATAAATTATACAGCAATTAAAATTCAGTATTAATATTATATATGTTACACAGCCGTACCTGGTATAAGTCTCAGATGTTCATGTTTAGCAGACCGCTGCATAGTGATTTCCCTTAAGGACTTCAAAATAGCCTTCTTGTGCATGACAAATTGGTCACAACAATTACCATACAAATGAAAGAACTTGGCAACATATTTCTTGTAATGTTATATACAGATATTTAGAAATTCATCCACACCTGTTATAGGTCTAATTATTGTTTTTATTTCATCACATATGTCACTTCAAACATTAACTCTGACGNTTCATCCACACCTGTTATAGGTCTAATTATTGTTTTTATTTCATCACATATGTCACTTCAAACATTAACTCTGACGATCTAGAGTAAACAACTTTATGACACACTCCTTTGTCACGTGAATTGAATACAAAACATGCCACCAGCTGTCCGTTGCTTTCTGACTACGAGGTCCGTCCTACGCAGGTTAGTACCATGATGCAATCTCATGAAACAGTTGCCATCATCTTCAGACTTTCGGACATTACAGAGTGGTTACCATTACATGTAAGAACATGACTTAAAACATCTCTTCGTGAATCTGTCTATAGCTTTAAAATTACAGTACAGTAGGTAAACGTTTATTTATTTTTATTTATTTATGTAGATACAAATTTGGGAATGTTTCAATTTTTGACATTGCACTGCCCAAACTGTGTATTAACACTTCATAGGCTACGCCTTTCACCCTATTGTTAATGACATTCAGAATGAAGTGGGATTATATAATGTACAACAGATTAAATTATAAAGATCAACTNTCACCCTATTGTTAATGACATTCAGAATGAAGTGGGATTATATAATGTACAACAGATTAAATTATAAAGATCAACTTTTTTTTTCTTCAAATGTCAGTGTACTCAACAGGGGTGAAAATAACATAATGGGACAATTTGTGCCCTATAGCTATNTTTTTTTTCTTCAAATGTCAGTGTACTCAACAGGGGTGAAAATAACATAATGGGACAATTTGTGCCCTATAGCTATCATAAAAAACTCAAATTTTATTTCGTCTCCCACATAACTTCTTTTGGCTTTGAAAACAGCAAATTTTAATTTTTTTCAAGTTAGGGACTATTTTTTCTAGGAAGGAATTCTTCAACCCAGATAACTTTGATGCTGCACACTGTTCTACCTGTAGTCACTAAGCACACAAAAGATCAGATCTCTAAATGTAACTTTGGTGAAGCAGGGTGGATTATACAGTGGGGTAAAACAGGGTCTGAATGCTGAAAGCAGATGGCCGCCATTTTGAAAATACAAAATTTATTTTATAATATAAATATACAGTGTAATAGGATCTTATATAAGCTTTTAAATGACACCAAAAACAATACAATAGGTGACTTATTAAAAAGGTTACGTCTAGTTGCGTAAACCTTCGAAATCTGTGAAATTTGCTTGCAGTGTGTATGAAAAATTTCTGCAATCATCCACTTGTTGTACGTAAAAATCTCAATTAATGTTTTTCTTTCACCTTGAGGATAAGGTAATATAGGAACAAATTTTTATCAAAATCTAAAATGGTGCCCACTGATGATTTCACATGGAATGACCTGAGTGCTTAATTTGCATAATTAAGCTTCCTTACTCTCTGCACAGTGTTTTTGAATTCCATTAACCGTTTATTTCTACTTCTAATCTCAGCTGTATAAGTTTCACATGTACTGCGTGTATCCGTGCCAGGATAAAAAAATAATGTTAAATTTGTTGCAGAATATTTTTCTGTAGCTTTCACGTGACACAGACATGTTGGGGTGTTTTTCCACAAACATAGCATGCATTTTTTTAAAACTGATACAAGCTGTCTGGGAAATACATTTTGCACAAATAATGGAGACTTTACTGGCTCTGTCTACCTTTAAAAGACCAGATGTGATCTTCAATGGAACACCGTGTTAATTCAGACAGATTTTTCAGCCAATTTGTACTTTTCCGAGGTCTATCAACGTTTGGTGTTCTAAACAACTTGAGACTTATTTTGTAGGGTTTTTAGCTGTTTCTTGGGGCTGTGATGACTGAGGGGTTAGACTGCTTACTTCCCACCAAGGCGAAACTGGTTCAATCCTTGGCCAGGTCACTAACGGATTTTCGCAAGTGGGAATCGTGCAGGACAATGTCCCTGGTCGGCAGGTTTTTTCGGGGATCTCCCGCTTCCCACGCCCGTGCATTCCGGCGCTACTCCGTTCTCACCTAATTTCACCCTCATCGGCTCTCGAGATCTTGTTGTTAGAGCCGTCCAAATCCCTCAACTCAACTACTCCAACCATTTCTTAGAAATGCCTAAGAAAGCAAGGAAGGCTTTGTACACATGTACATTTCAACCATATTCCCACCTACTGATAGTGAAACCACTGCTTCATATTCTGCTTTCCTAGACCTTCTTTGAGCAACTTTCCCAATCTCTATCAGACCAAGCTAAGTAACTGCTTTGTTCATTCCTAGATTCTAACTGATTAAACTATGCAATAAACCTTTTTCTGTGTTTTCCTGCAATGTTTATAAAACATTTTAACCTCTTGCAGTGATAATTTTCCCCTTGTTCATGAGACAGTACCTTAAGTTTCTTTGATACTTCCGTTATTCAACCTTAAATTGGTCTCTTTTTAGTTGCAGATGTACTTGGTTTGTCATCTGCATCTTCAGTCATTATATTATGATGTTATCACACACAAACATCAACAGTACAAACATTAGTATGTGAAATAGCTGAGAAATGACACAGTGTTGCTAAAAAAAGCATTGCTGCCACACACACAAAATAGCTGTGTTACCACCTATACAGATAGACATTTCCCTTTGTTCCATTTCTTGATTGTGGCATTCTCCATTTTTCATGTGTACATGTGAGATTACCCTTTCTTATATTGGACATGGTCTCCAGTGATTCTCCCGCTCGTCGTGTACACATTGTTACTGTTTGTTCATTTTTTACCATTCGTTGACATTCCCCTTTTTACCTGTGTAGGCCTACACCTCATATACATTTTGTAAGGGCCAAAAGTGTAGTAAAACACAGGTTTTTTGGTCAGTACAATGCAGGAACCAGTGGCACAGAATTAGGCTATGTTCAGGTTAGTAGAGGATGCTGGTTTTTGTTCCTGCTGGGGTGCACTGGGGAGAAAGTGGCACCCTGGGGTTTTGACCAGCCGAGATGCAGGGGGCAGTGGCAGCGTGTCAAATGCGGTCCTAGAACAGTAATGTTTGCAGTCCAGCTGGAGTAGCTATGTAGTAACACAGATGCTGTTTTGTATATTACTAGTAAACTTGCGAGAATATCAAATGAGTGCATGTTCTACTCATGCAAATTGTCATTTTGTCGGACCACCCATCCTGACCTCCCTATCCAAAGAACCCGCAATGTCCATCACCCCAGCGGTCCCCTACAAATTTGGTGTCAAGTGGGATAGGCGAGCATTCGGGACAGCGTGTGCTTACACAAAAGCGTGGAGAAGCGATGCGACCGACATAATATTTGCTACAGCTGGTCTAGGAAAATCCGTGCAAAGCAGCATCTGATAATGACGGGTAAGGGACGAAAAAAAAAAGGAACTTGTTGGAGCCCGATTGGTCAAGGCTAGTGCATGCCATCCCTAACGAGGACCAGCCGTGCCGAGCCTCCAAGTGTACTCGAGTCAGTACCTGCTTTGTTGATGCAACGTGCTTCTGCGCCTGCGCAAAAATCATGTGTTTCCTATGGACTGTGTAATTAAGAGTGTTCGCTCCTGTTTCGTGACGAGTGACTATGGCTTTCAAAATGTGCATTNAATTAAGAGTGTTCGCTCCTGTTTCGTGACGAGTGACTATGGCTTTCAAAATGTGCATTAGCAGCTATGCACCAATGTAAGATAACTCTTCATAGTCTACACAGGCAACATCAGAACCACATCTGGGCTTTGAAGTTTAAATTAAAGTAACTGTTTTCAATTGTTTATCTTCTCTGCAGTACTGTAATCATTGAGGGTAAGGAATAACCTTCAAGCAACCTTTTATAGTTTGTTGGCACAGGTTCAGGATTTGCATAAAGAAAATTAAGCCTTGCAATAACAGTTCAAAATTCATACTGAATCTTCAACACCAAGTCACAATTAATTTTTCTTGCAACCACCTGTCAGTATATGAAACTTCTCACTGATTCCAACCATTCCAATGTTTAGTAGCCGTATTAGTGGTCATTACTAAATTCGCACAAGTTGCCAAGATCTGCAACTGGACAGATCAGGAAACTTTGACAACTGCGTATTTCAGGGAAAGTATCGCAATTAATTTTATCTGATAACTGCTTGCAAAGAAACTCATAGTTATTGAGCCACACAGATATGTTGAGTGTTTCAAAAGCAAGCATACTAGCAGCTTCTACGAGGAACAGCTAAGCAAAATTTGCATGAGAAATGGGAAAGGTATTGAGAAATTTGCAGACAGGATTCGCAAGAACAGTGTTAATACCATTGAGCTTGGCACTGAAGACGCTGTGAATGCAACCATATGATGTTGATCAACATACATTGGTTGCATTCCTTAATGGTATCTTAGGAGAGCTTGGCAAATTTACATGTTTAGCCATCCTACAACATTTCGCGAAGCAATGGCATCTGTTGTTAGTATTACTGAAGCTGACCGATGTGCATCTGATGAAAAGTCACAAACATCTGTTTTCCATTTTGATTAAAAAAAACCAGTCACTTGTTACTTTTGTCATGAAATAGGTCATAAGCAGAGTCAATGATAGTGTAATACCTTGGTGTAAACCCTAGATGACATCACTTTAAGAAGACACTTTTGAAAACAACATATAATTCAAATATGACGTTGGCAATGAATTGTGGCTTGCATTTTACAACACAGTCGAAGCCAATGAAAAATTTAATTCATTTATAAACTGTTTTCTTATCCATTTATAAAAACTTTCATGTTAAACAAGTTTATTGCAATATGTCACAAAGGAAAAATTATGGATGACTAAAGGAATAAAAATTTTATGCGAGTACATNAAACAAGTTTATTGCAATATGTCACAAAGGAAAAATTATGGATGACTAAAGGAATAAAAATTTTATGCGAGTACAAAAGGGAAGTGTACAAAATTGCTAGAAAAAGTATTAACCCAAATGTAACCATGAATTTTAGTTTTTCGTGAGGAATCACCTGCCAGAGTTTGTAATTAGGTACCTTAAATTTTTATTGAATTCTATTCATTGAATGCTGTATGATGTCATACGAACATCGTAATCGCAGTAATTTTTCCTTGCAAATTCTTGAATGTCTCATTTTCCTTCAAGATATTAGTAACATGTTCTGTACCTATTTTCTTGAATCCAAAATTTCAATAACNTTGAATGTCTCATTTTCCTTCAAGATATTAGTAACATGTTCTGTACCTATTTTCTTGAATCCAAAATTTCAATAACCATATCTTTACTGACAATATTAATGGACGTAATCTCATAATAATAGTGTTGTGTGCACATATTTTAAATTGTTACAGAATAAGGACACATTATTTGTAAAAAGAAGATGTAAAATAACATGAAGAAAATTTGTTGGGGTTGAAACTCAGTATTATTGTAGATACTTCTAAAAAATTACTTGTCGTTTTTTTTTAGCTGGTTTAATAAAAGGTTTGTGATAAATTTTCAAGTGTAGATTTGAAAGGTTATTGAAAAGTAATTGAAGTGATTTTTTTAGTTTAGTAAATTGAATCCAAGTAATTGAATTCAATAAATATTTGAAAGTGTGAAGTGGCTTATAGTCAAAGCACCACTCTGGTTTGCAGAAGACACCAGTATCTTAGTCTCCGGTGTAACTTCATGATTTTGAGCCTAAGCAGAATGTTTAATGAGATGTTTATTTGTGTGATTTCATTTGTAATATTGTTTTTTATGTAGACTATGTTATTGCTGATGGCAAATGGTAATTATTTTATTAAATTGTAATTATTTTATTTTTGACATTAATTTAACTACTTACATATTTTTCTGTTTTTATTTTATGTGGCAGCATAAGTCTTTCAGGTTATTAAATTTGTGTTTGTTTAAAATGCCTAGTATCTGACCAGGTTTTTTTGATCCGTTTTCATAGCAACTGAGTGGCATGATTGATAAGTTTACTTCTAGCTCTTTTGTGATTGGTTAGTTTACCGAAAGCATGTTAATTTAAGCTTTTTGGTTGCTTAGCCATCGCTTTCTTGAACGACAGGACGCTGGATCATATGGGCTGGAGTGTAGGAATTTAAACAAAATTATTTAATAATTCTGCCGAGTTTACTCCCCNAGGACGCTGGATCATATGGGCTGGAGTGTAGGAATTTAAACAAAATTATTTAATAATTCTGCCGAGTTTACTCCCCGGAATATAGGCCGTCTCATGGAGATGAAGAAGTGAGGCGTGTATTCGGAAGAAGAAGACCTGCATGGTTGCCACTCGTGTTTTTATTCACGTGAGAATTATGTCAGACTAACAGGTCTGAGCATCTGTGACAGGGAAACCTACATCCTTCGTACTTGTGGCATTGCTACCATATTAACTGCCCTACTTCCCCTTAAGCTTCTAACTACAGAAAACAACCCTTCTTTAGTTATAGGAAACAGAAACACAGATGGAGTGNCCTACTTCCCCTTAAGCTTCTAACTACAGAAAACAACCCTTCTTTAGTTATAGGAAACAGAAACACAGATGGAGTGTAAGTTATGTCATGAAATGGTAGAAGCGTGTTATCTCTATTATCATTTTGAGTCCATAGTGGTTTTTGATTTGTTTGTACACAGTTAGATAATTATTTTGAAATGTATTTTTTTTTTTTAGCAAATTTCAAAACTTGTTTTTATACTTTTTGATAATTTTTACAATATTTCACCTATAAAAACAGGATTGCTAAAGAGCTTTGACAATTGATGTAACCTTCACGCTACGCCACTGTGGAATACAGGATGGCTTATAGGGTCGGAGTTAATTCCTCCAGGCACAGACTATAAGGTCCCTGAATGTTGAGGGTATTTCAATAATGTAGTCTTTTGCTGTTTCATTTTGAAGGACGAATATATTGTCTTGAGTTATAAAAAAACATACAGAAACACTTCCGAGGTGCGGTACTCTAATTTGGCTACTCGTATTAACTGGGGGTTACGTCGTGGTAGAGGGGGGCTTCTCTAGACGGCGACTTGATACTTAACTCTGCTGGTATGATGTCAGCTGTGGGTGAGCTCCGGCGATGTGGGCGGTCTTGGCAAAGGCCCGCATTTGCTGCCGTCTCACTGGACTGCTGTTCTACTGACGTACTGAGGTACTGTTGCCGCCGGGGGTCC
>NQII01000471.1:45607-56989 GCA_002778355.1 Clitarchus hookeri
TGTTGCGGGAGACAGCGCCGCTCTAATACTCCTAATGCGTCACACGTCAACCTGTTATTATTCAAAGATGATATTTGAATACTTTTGGTTAACCAACCATTATATGTAGCTTAATGCATAATATGTTGGGTTGTTGGTGGAAAAGCCTCTTCAAAACACATAACGTAAAGGTATTTGAGAAAGATAAACAAATATCATAAACACTTTTCTTGTCATGGATGACAGACTAGTCTGATGATTTTAAAAGGTTGCAGAAAATACTCATGCTATTTTGATTATGTGGCATACTGTTGAAAAAGTTATTTATATTTATTATAATGTTAGGAAAAGTGAAGCAATTGTGAGCAAGTTCACGTAGGGAAATGCCCATCATGCCACAAAGACATACCAGCAGTAGGTGCGATCCTCAACATTTTTTTTTAAATATCGGTAGTTTTAATGTTGACATCAGTAAAGAAGAATATACGTTTGTTATGCAAGTGACAGTTTGTTAAGAGTTACATTATACTTCCGTTTTTGTATATTTTTGGTCTGCAAGAGATTACCGCTAAGACTGGTAATGGTTCAAGTTTTGTTTTTCTATAAGCCTCAGAATTCACCTGATCCTAGTGTAAGTTTTATTAACCAGGTTAATATGAGAAACATAATTGTTTGGAAGACTTTTTTAATTAACAACTATATTAGTGCTAATATTGTTGCAATTAATATTGCTCAAACTCCAATTTTGTATTCTTGTAAGAAGGTTAAATTTATACTCTGTGACGATGTTTGGCAAAGGGAAGATGAGGTGAAAAATAGGACGTACAGAAAGTCCAGTATAAGGGAGAAGAAGATAGCTTAGCTAATGTCATAGGGAGTTTGAAGAGTAGCAATGCAATGGGTCCAGATAGTATGTATAGGGAATGGAGCCCTAAAGTTTGGTGGGAGAGAGTTGTGTAGATATCAAAAAATATTGTTTAAAATATCTTTAAAGGAAGGCAAGTTGCCACACAGCTAGATGATTTTGTTCAGGCAGTAGATGAGGGGAAACAGGTGAATGCCTGCTTCATAGAATTTAAGAATCTTGATAAGTTGCCCCACAGGATTTTGATGCAAAAGGTGGATGAGCTACTGGATGATAAAGTGGGTAGTGGATTGGATAGGGGACTTCCTGAGGGGGAGAAAACTGAGGGTGAAAGTAAGGGAGTCCTTGTCAGGGGAGGTTGGGTTATATCAGTGGTTGCGCAGGTTAATGTGCTGGGCCCTTAGTTGTTCACCATTATGGTTAATGACCTGGGGATAATGGTGGGTGGCCGAGTGAGGCTGTTTGCAGACAATAGTGTACTATGTACAAATGTGTGGGGGGAGAATAAGTTGCAGGAGGACATAGAACAAAAAAAAGGAGGTGGACATAAAGGAATAAAATGAAGCGTAATGTACGAAAAACAAATATTGTTAAGCTTACTAGGAAGAGGGGAACATATGAAGGCATTTATATAAATAGCAGATATATTTATATAAGGTGCAGAAGATAAGAGAAACTTGAGAGTAGAAGTACCTGGGGATGGTTACTCAAAGTGATCTTAGATGGGAAAAGCAAATACTGAGAGTGGTAAAGTCTATTCTCTGCAAAGTGAGCACTGTATGCATTGATGGGATGTCGTGGGGTCTCAGGAGTGGGGAGAAGAGAGGTTAGACTTATGGTACTAGGTTTATCAGAGATGGTCGGAGAATTATAAAGGGCGCCAGAGCAAGAGACTCTTCTAGGTGTGGGCACTTCGCCCACGTGGCTCCTCCTGAGATCACCCCGTGATGAGGTAACGTCATAATGATGAAATATCCCTGTAATGTGTACCCAAACGAGTGTGTTAGCCCTCTCATATGCCACCAAATTTTGAGTGAGATTGTTGGGTGGCTATCTCACACACCAGAAATACAGTAGGGTAATATGCTGTTTTAGGCTTGCTGTAAAGCAGTGGGTAGAGCACCCATAAATAGTGACACTGCTATGAAGCAGCAATAGCGAAATAAAAAAAACATAGTTTTGAATGCACTGAAGTTACTCACTGTTACGCCCTCACATGAGGCACTTATACAAGCGTAGCGGCCTTGGCACGCTATCCGCTTACATTGCAAAAAGGCATGTGGTCGTTATAGCAAATTATGGTTAAGTTACATTCCTGGCGGGGTTGGAAGTGTCACAGTCTCCATGTTAACGAGAAATGAAATTAAGTTCCTGAAAAATAAATTATCTATAGCAAGCTAAGTGACCGGTGCAAGAAGGTTGAAGACCCGAAGATGTGGTGGGTGACCGTTCCAAACAAGCGCTTGTGGCCAGATTAAACAACATGGCTGTGTCCACCGATAATTTCACCAGTGCTGCAAATTAGCGTGTTTAAACGATGGCTTTGCACTTTCACATTTTTATGTGACTTAAGGAAACTCGCACAACACATGCACGGGGACGTAAACATGAAATGAATGGAGGCACATGAGGGGTTGCTGGCTGGAGCACTTTAACCGGTGTGACCCTTTCGCTACAATCATTTCCCTGGGGGTTTTCTTACTGGGGACTTCTCTTTGTGGTGTTGGTTGACCCAAATTATCACGCCCTAAAAATATGTCTGTTGAGGGCATGAAAGTGGGACCGCCACCTGACTTCAGTGGTGCTTGGTGGGTAGTGTAGGTGGGGTGCACTCTAGCACACGTCGCCGGTGTTGACATCAGGAAGGGATGGCTGCCGCGTTTGGGTCGACTTGTCTCCAGTAGATTTCACATCATAGCTGCGCTAGTGTAGCAGGATGAACGGGTTAAGGGAGGAGGGACACAGCACACGTCACACGCTCCCCCCCTTTTTCTGGAGGTCATTTGTCTACTGGAGCCTGTTGATCCCTGCTGTGCAGCTAGTGGCAGCAGGAGGGTGGTCAACATGGCCCTCGCAAGGGCCACAGGTGGTATGGGCCTCAGGTGCAGTGTTGGAGGTGGTGATATGGGGCGGGTGCACCACTGACGTGTTGCTAGAACGGCTGCTGAGGGATGTAGGTGACCTCGCATGCCCTGCAGGATGCATGTGGTAGGCGACGGAGACGCTTGGAGCGGTGGAAGGTTGTAGAGCCCTTCTCCGTCTTGGTCTTGTCTCTGATGCTGCTGGACGTAGAGTTAGGTGTCTCCAACACGTCATGGAGGCGTGCCTACCGCTGGCTCGTGGGTGGCTCACTGGTTGAGCTGGATGCCAGGTGCCCTGATGGCATCGCTGGTCAGTGGAGATGCCGGCAGTATCGTGGTCTCGGCAGGCGCCTCTGGTGGTGAGCCATGAGTGGCGAGATCTGAGACATGCGTCGTGACATAGGGCATCACTACACTAGGCTTTACTGATGCTGACACAGCTGGCTGTGGAACGTTTCTCGCCAGGAGCACTGGGCGTGCCTGCTGGTGACCTGTTGTCTGTGGGCCATGGAGGGTCCGGACGCTGGCCGTCACAGGCTTAAGACTCAGGCGCCGCAGCATCTGAGTTGCTTGTAGGTGGAGGTGGCGGTGGTGCTGGTGTGCCGGCGCTGGCCAGTGCCGCTGGGACATCCGCTGTTGCAGCGCCCGTGTGGGCTCGGCATTATGCAGGTCGTCACATTGGACAAGCATCCGACATCATCTTGCCACGCGAACCAAGTATGACATTTTGCCCAGGCAACTGATAACAGTATGTGGTCTGCTCCATTTAGACGCAAGGCCCGCGCAAAAGTTTTTTGCCGTTGCGTACAGTTGGTATAAGCACACGTAAATCAGCTGGTATGGCTGTAGTCAGACAGATAGGCAAGTGGTGGCAGACAGCCACTGGGCGATGTATCTCTGCCGAAGGTTGCATGCCTGATGCGGCATGCGGCACATAGGTGNGCGCCCGTGTGGGCTCGGCATTATGCAGGTCGTCACATTGGACAAGCATCCGACATCATCTTGCCACGCGAACCATGTATGACATTTTGCCCAGGCAACTGATAACAGTATGTGGTCTGCTCCATTTAGACGCAAGGCCCGCGCAAAAGTTTTTTGCCGTTGCGTACAGTTGGTATAAGCACACGTAAATCAGCTGGTATGGCTGTAGTGAGACAGATAGGCAAGTGGTGGCAGACAGCCACTGGGCGATGTATCTCTGCCGAAGGTTGCATGCCTGATGCGGCATGCGGCACATAGGTGGTCTAGTGCTCACTGTTATTAGTGCAACTCAAGGCGGCTGTCTACTATGCGTCACCATTCATTTGTTGTCACTGCGCACTCCTCTACCCTTTTGCGTGTTACTGGACATGTCTGTTGCGCTTGGATTACACGCGCGTAAACATCAGTGAGAGAGGGGTTTGGGGAAGTAGCTGTCAGCTGCGCGCACGTAACTGTGTTATTGTCTGTAGCAGGGTGGTTAATGGTTAAATGGGGAGGGGGCGGGTAGGATGGCCTACCACTCTTCCCCGTGGTGCGCTACTGTGTCACCTGGTGACCTTGAAAGTGCAGTGACCAGCTGATTTTCTGACCCCGGCACGTACTGTACTTCGAAGTCAAATTACTATAGAAATAGAGCCGAGAACGTAAGCTTGCTGCGGACTTCTTTGGTGTTGTGAAGCCAGACTAGACACCTATTATCTGTGAGCATTGTGAAGTGCTGATACTCCACAAACTGCCTATACAGCATTCTACCGAGCTGATCACTGTGCTACTGTAGTCAATAATGCACTTGTGGTCATAACCTATAGTGCATCTCACTCTTAGATTGCAGTGGGTAGCTAATCAAACAATTTAGTATTAATCACTACTATACAATTTAACAATTTTTGTTATGTATTTTTGTACATATGAACTTATTCTGTCAGCACAGCATAACTTCTTGGCTGTTGATAACCACTAGCCATCTGGAAACAGCGCACGTTATGCACTCTTTACTGCAATCCAAGAGTGAGGCGAACTATAACTGAAATAATACGTCCCCGAGACTGCACTCACTTGCGTCAGTTTGTAAGTACAGGTAACTGCTCGGATCGTGACGTAAAAGTGCAGGGCAGTTGTGGAAGCTGGCTTTAGTCTGCTTGAAACTTTCTGAATGTTTCTCTGTCCATTTGAATTTCTGTGATGGCGAAAGTAAGTTGATAANGCTTTAGTCTGCTTGAAACTTTCTGAATGTTTCTCTGTCCATTTGAATTTCTGTGATGGCGAAAGTAAGTTGATAAATGGGGCAGTGATTATAACAAAATTTTGAATATATTCACGTAACCAGTTCACTAGGTTGAAAAACTTACATAATTGTTTACGGGTAGCAGGTTGCAGATAATCATAAATTAGGTTCATCTGTTCTGGAGTGGAGTGGTTACCGTTTTCATCCACAAGGTGGTTCATTGTATGCATACTTTGCCTAGGTGACACTTTTAGTTGGCACAAGTAAGACTGTTAATGGCGAGGCGCTCAAGTACGAGTGACAAATGCCACATATGATCTTCCCATGACTGGGACCAAATCACATCAAGATAAACCATCATAAACTCACCTATGTAGCCGTTTAGAACTTACACCATCATTGCCGATGCAGTTTTCAGGCCAAAGGGCATGGCCCTGAACTGAAAGTGGCGTCCATCTGGAGCGGTGAATGCTGTCTTGTGCCAGTTTTCTTGCTTTTACTTGTATTGAGTGATGTCAGAATTTTGGCACAGTCAAGGCTGTTGAGTGCGTCCTTGACACTGATGAATGGTGATGGAGCATTTTCAGTGAAGAGGTTGAGAGGCCTGAAGTAAATGCAAAACCTCCAGGTTCCATCCATTTTTGGAGCTAAATTATGGCGGAATGAAAAGCACTGTTAGTGGGTTCAATGATACCTACATCCTGCATTACCTGTATTTGTTCCTTGATTATGCAGTGTTGATGAGGCTTATAATGGTGGGGATGGTGTACACTGATTTTAACTGCTTTAACAGAATACTGTGTTCTGCCACCTTTGTGTGATGCAAGGGGTTGATGGTGGCGAAAATGTCACTGCATTCGTTGGGCAAGCACTGTATGACGTCACGGTATGTGGGCAGTACGGCGTGGTTCAAGCTCGTCCAGCTGTACGTTCGAAATGCAGCCCATGGTTCACGGGTCTAAGTTGTATACAGTCCGGCATTCCTTCTGGCTGAAATGGATTCGTCTGGCAGCAGGTTCCACTATGGTATTATGCTCTGTCAGCCATGGTATTCCAAGTATTGCATTTTCACATAAGTCATTAGAAACTAAAGCTGTTGTGTTTGTTTCAACATCTCAAATGCAAACTGTTATTTTTACCTCACCTATCGTTTCACCAGTTTGGGTTTTTGTAGCTAGCCCGAACAGTTTGGTTAGCTGGTTTTATTTTACACACGTTGTAATGACGCAATATTCGTAATTTTTCGGGACGTGGGTGTAAAATTCTTTCGGGTGTATGAAGCTCTGGAAAGCGTCATAATATTTTTATCGTATTTCAGTTTAAAGCCGTGGTAGCTCGTTTCCCGTGTTTGTATTTCAGACAGATGTGTGCATTTGTAGGTTAAAGGGCGGACGTCTGCTGTTTGCGTTTTATCAGTAGTCCGGTAACCGTTTCATTTCGAACGTCAGTTGTTTTCAGTGTTTTGGGAAGTGTTAGCATTACTTAGATTAGTTCGTTTCTGATAACAGCGACGTCGACAAGTTTTAGTTCCTCCAGCGCAGTTTCAGGCAAAGTCAACAAGTTTTTGTTGTACGAGAGGTTAGTTTCTGTTGACGGCGCAGCAGTCGATAACGTGTTGAGCGCGGGACACGTGCAGTTGTGATGACGCTGCTGCCAGATGCAGGATGCCGGGCGCTTATCGCAGGAGAGGGGGGTGCAAGGCAGCACAATATAGGCATCTATCAGTCGCCCTCGAGAGAGTCTTCTTGAAGCAGTGGGGCAGTCCAAGTCAGTCGTGAGGGAGAGTTACTTCACGACGCCCGTGAGGGCAGGTGAGCGCAGTCGAGAAGTATCATGCAATGCTAGTCTAGATCGCATCGGGTGTGACGTGAACCCCCACATCGGCAACAAAACTTTATTATTTCATTTCTCAGCCGGTGTGGGAGGTAGCAGCAGTTATTTATTCTTCGGGCCAGTTAAACCACTGTAACGCTGTTCGGTACCTGTATATTTATATCTGGACGGTTCGTACTCTGAATACCGCTAATTCATCTGTGAACTGTGAAAATTTGTTAAATAAATATAAAGTATAAAACAAACTAACTTGGAACTTTAACTTTATTTCATAATTAACTATGTTTAATTAACTGAGTCTCGTGTATTCTACCCTGAGCAAGTCGTGGCAAGTAAACATTCGGCAGTGTAAGCGGCTGAACGTTACAAGATGGCGCCTAACTTTTGAGGCTGCAATAATATTCTAAATAACGAAAGGCCCGTTTTATTACAACCTCAAATGCAAACTGTTATTTTTACCTCACCTATCGTTTCACCAGTTTGGGTTTTTGTAGCTAGCCCGAACAGTTTGGTTAGCTGGTTTTATTTTACACACGTCCACTAAGTTCGCACATACTAAATTATGAGAGGCTGTAGTATCAGTTAAAGCATGGCACTGCTGATTATTTAAAAACTCTGGAACGTGGATGATTGAGTTTTTGTTACTGCAAANTTAAAAACTCTGGAACGTGGATGATTGAGTTTTTGTTACTGCAAATTTGAGAAATTAAAATCTGTTGCAGAGTCTGTCCAAGACCACAGCTGATTATCTGGCGGTAGGTGACATCTGGCTGCTCCACCCCATTCCGTCGTTTTCCGGCTTTGGCGGTTTGGACACTTATCATGCCAGTGCATGTACTAGCTGTCGCAGTAATGACAGGCTAATGGCGGTGGTCCTCGCCATGAGCGGGTTTAAGCTGTGTCACATGGCTCTTTGTCCAGAATGTCTCCTTCGCTAGTTGGTGAGGTTTTCAATGTTTTTGAGAATTTGTCAGATTTTTTGGAGTCTCTTCCTCACAGCCTTTTGCCTCCTCCCTGCAGTACAGATGCGGTTGCGTGGAATCGTGATGCGGTTATGCAGGTGTTGGTACGGATGTTTGTTCCAGGATCATTGGAGCACACATGAAATCTTCCACTGGATAATGAATGAGTAGGGCCAACGTGCAACAGAATTCCAGCCACTCTGTGCCTGCCACAACTTCCATTACCTCCTTTGTAGACATCTGAGGGTGATACATTTGCACAAGGTTTATTTTCTGCTTGGCCAAGGTGGATAGGAGTTCATCCGGTTTATGGTTCTCCAGGATTACGCAGCTACGTTCTTGCAGAGAGGTGAAAGTGCTTGCAAAATGGCACTCAAAGGCACAGCAAAACTCTTCCCTTCCCGCATGGAGCCATAGTGTGCTATCCCGCTCCACCATTGTTGAACATCACCACTCAACCGGTCACCAACACAGTTCGGCCATTCATCTTCCTTAACGCCGTAGCGCTGCAACCTGCTCGTGCAGTTGTGCAGGAAGGCCAATGGGTCCTCAGTTGGTATGCCTGCAAGCCTGGCAGGTACTGTAAGTCTGCTGGCGTGGATGCCGGTTTCACTGCGGGGAAAGCATGTGGCTGTGTTGTTATTGTTGTGGCTAGAGTAGGCATGGCGCCATGCTGTCTCGCAGCCACAAGGAGGAGCGGTGTGGAATGCGCTGGTGGAAGGGTGGGCAACGAACCATGGCTGCACGTTGCAGGGGTGGCAAACTGAGTTACAGCGTGCACTGTTGACACACAAAATGCTCTTTCTCGGGATCAGACCAACACGCTCCTTGTGACACATCGTTGATGGCCCTTAGCCTGCAGCTGTCACAGCATGTAAGTTCTGAGTCCGTTCCCCGGCAGTTATTTTGTTTTCATCTCTCTGGTTAGTTGTGTCTGGTGACATTAAAGATGGCTGGTTGCGCTGTTGTGGAGAAAGTGACAGATGGGCGTGGCAGTTCCTGACACAGCGCACACTGAAGGAAGTTTTCTGGATTTACAGTGGCAAATTTCTGCTGTGCCTTGCACTCGGTGGCACTGAGTGCATGCAAGGGTGGCATTGCTAAGTCTGTTACACCAACGCACATTGCTGCATTTTCGAACAGTTCTCCAAAATTTGGTTTGTGTAGTTGGCTTGTTCAGTACAGTGCACTTGCAGTTCGCTGTGTGTCGCTATGAATCTGGGTCCAGTAGTGAGCGCACACACACTTCAACCAGAGACGGTCCACTATGCCGTTGGAGGTGTGCCAGTCCATCAACCTCTGTCATGTTGTGGTTGGTGGGGAAAGTCCATTGTTGCACCCAGCTGATCTTTGCCGGGTTCGACAGACCACCTAGCTCGTGGCTGCCTCCCCTGCACCGCACATGGCAGGGGTGATCTGCCTGAACAGATTGAGGGGTGGTGCATCACGCATGTATGCTGCCAGCTGCCACCTTCCTGTCTCACCTGGTGGGGTGAGAGAGGAGGGTTGGATGGTGCTCCTCAAGATTATGGCATTCTGTGCTGTTACTGGCTTCTCTGTCGTGTAGTTTGGCAGTGGCATGGTTGGCTGATGGTCGCCATATTGCTGAGGAGTTTACCGCGCTGGCATGGTGTCTTAGTGAGCTGAAGCNGTGGCATGGTTGGCTGATGGTCGCCATATTGCTGAGGAGTTTACCGCGCTGGCATGGTGTCTTAGTGAGCTGAAGCTGGCACCACTTCCTGATGGAGTGGAAATTAGAAATTTAGGTTCAGGAATTTTGAGATATTGGCTGAAAAACACAGGGTTTACACAGGAAAACTTGACACACAGAAAATTGCACTTTCAATAATATGCATTGGCTCATACACTCAGGTCAGGCATAAAGACAGGTATTGCATGGTGTAGGATATATGGTAGTTAGAATGTTTAGGCAAAAGTTAGCCTCACGCTTGGGCAAGACAGTTGTGGCAGGTAAAATGGCATAGGAAATTTTTATGTAGGAATTTAGCATAGCACAAAATTAGCCACACAGCGCCATTTGACGGGATATTGTGATCTCCAGTGCGGTGAGAAGGGAAGTTAGAGACTCTTCTAGGGTGTGGGCAGTTCACCCACATGGTTCCTCCTGAGATCACCCCGCAATGAGATGACGTAATGTTGAGATGTCCTAGTAATGCCTACCTGAACAAGAGTGTTGGCCCTCTCATACGCCACCAACTGTTGATTGGGATTGTTGGATGGCCATCTCAAACACCAGAAATATAGTAGGTTAATATGCTGTTTTAGGCTTGCAGTAAGGCAGTGTGTAGAGCACCCATAAATAGTGACACAAATGTGAACNGTAGGTTAATATGCTGTTTTAGGCTTGCAGTAAGGCAGTGTGTAGAGCACCCATAAATAGTGACACAAATGTGAACCGGCCGACAGCAAAATAAAAAAACACACAGTTTTAAATGCACATAATTTACTCACCATTACGCCCTCACACAAGACACTGATACAAGCGTAGCAGTTATAGCAAATTATGTCGAAGTTACATCCCTGGCTGTATTTGAGCAGGCGAGGTTGGGAGTGGTATGTTCTTTGGGTTAATGAGAAATGAAATNGTAGGTTAATATGCTGTTTTAGGCTTGCAGTAAGGCAGTGTGTAGAGCACCCATAAATAGTGACACAAATGTGAAGCGGCCGACAGCAAAATAAAAAAACACACAGTTTTAAATGCACATAATTTACTCACCATTACGCCCTCACACAAGACACTGATACAAGCGTAGCAGTTATAGCAAATTATGTTGAAGTTACATCCCTGGCTGTATTTGAGCAGGCGAGGTTGGGAGTGGTATGTTCTTTGGGTTAATGAGAAATGAAATNGAAGTTACATCCCTGGCTGTATTTGAGCAGGCGAGGTTGGGAGTGGTATGTTCTTTGGGTTAATGAGAAATGAAATTATATTCCAGAAAAATAAATTATCTATAGCTAGCTAAGTGACCTATGCAAGAAGGTAGAAGATCCGGAGACATGCGGCGGGTGGCCACTTCTTACAAGCGCTCGTGGCCAACTGAAACAACATGGCGGTGTCCACCGAGACCACCAGTGAAATGTGCGCCAGTGAGTTAGGAAATACATAGACACTTTAATAATGAAAACAAACAAACAGACTCTAGTTTAAGAGACTTACCAGATTCTTGACACTAATTTGCGTAAGCAAATTACATGTAAAAATTAAATGTGTTGGTACTGGATTTATTTTACACCGTAATTTTTGATTGTGGCTGTTGCTGTGTTCCCAGTCTGTAACCTATCTAAATTTTTGAACAATTATAAAAATATATTGCACCCTTGTTTTACAGAACTTTAGGGTGGCAGTGGATGGCTTGGGAGAGGTGTGGCAAGCCATGCTCAGTTAGTGTAAAAACCAAGTTAACTTAACCAGTGCTGCAAATTAGCATGTTTAAA
>NQII01000471.1:63479-74815 GCA_002778355.1 Clitarchus hookeri
TTTTTTTTTTTTTTTTTTTTTTCCAAACAGCAGCTACTGACTCTAGTCTAGAGCTCCTAACGATGCTCAACAAAACATCTTGTTGTTGACGTAACACTACGGGAGGGGAACACCACCTCCGAGGAACAGCCAAGTACTGCAGAATGGGACAGCCACAAGTTGTGCGATGCAGGTTTCATCTATTATGAGGCATGCGGCTCAGGTTTCTCTCGGCGAACAGTCAAATATGGCAGCTCACTTTTTACATCGTAACAGTTCCTGTAATTTTCCTGAGCTATTGATCTGCATGGCTAACACACACACACAAGTATCGGGTGGTACAAAATTATGTTTTTTACATAGTTTAGCAGAAGACCCTAGGTGATTCGAAGACAACCAAAATGCATGAAAAATGTAACGTCCGATCACAACGTTATATCCTTTACTGCCAAAACTGCAGGCACTATCTTCTTCTTGGGTTGCCAGTCCAGTCGACGGCATAATCAACAGTAACAGGCGTAGAGTCAGTCGGGAACTGCTGCAAGATGGAACCCGGATAGCCGCACTCCAACAGTATGGTACTCATCCAGATCAGGAACCAGCCAAGAACAAGAAGTCCAGAAGTGCAGTGAAGAAGGCGAAAAACAGCCCAGCACTCAGGAACGCAAAAAGAAGCCCACATGTATTCCCATGATGCAAGACCAAGCCGGGAGGCTTAAAGTGCAGCTTGAAAGGAGGAAGGAAGAGACTGCACCCAGAAACTCACACAAACAAAAAAAAAAACCATAAATAATAAAAATCCCAAAGCATAGTATTTTACAAAAATATAAGAAAGGCACATTGACTCAATTCAGGTACAAACATCAATTCGTAACAGGCCCTACAAAAGGTTTAGTATTGCTTACATCTGTTTTAAATACTACATCGGTTTCTTCATCTCTTACCAGAAGAGTTACTGGTAGAAATTTAATTGTCTTATAAGGTCCATAATACTTTATTGCAAGCTTCGCAGTAAAATTTATCGACTGCACTACTCAAATAATGAGTTTTGACCAATATAGAATCGCCTAACTTATATTTCACATAATCATGCATCTATCATATAACCTTTGCCTTCTATGGTAATATTACTTAAGATTACTACTGGGATCATGCCAATACTGACTAAGAGCAGTTTGTGGGTCTACAACATCTTCACAATACATATTCTAATCATTTTCCATAGTATGCAATAAATTACGACCAAAAAACAAATGACAGGGAGTATTCTTAATAGCTTCATTATAGCTAAAATAAAAAATGTAATTGCGCATCCCAATTTGACTGAAAATCATGATGAAATGCACAGAATGCAACTTTTATCACTTTATTATATCTCTTCACTATGTTGCTTTGTGGATGATAGGGACTAACGAACAAGATGGATGCCTCAAGAAACGTCAAGGTTACAAATCACATTAGAAGTAAATATTTTATAATTGTCAGTAACAATATAAGCTGGAGAGCCAAAAAGAGGAAACACAATATCAGGGTGATTATTAAGTTTAGTGACTTTTCTGTAAAAAAAAAAAAATTCACGGAAAATGGTATATTTCCACTCTACTAATGATGCAGAACACGAACATATGAGGGGCATTAACGTACGACTAATTTCGTAATATGTGCCCACCTAACCTAACAGAATCTAACTCCACGATGGGTGAATCACTATTTTACATTTTTAAACTAACCTAGAATTGTAGGGTTTTTACACTAACCTAGTATTTTAGGGTTTTACACTAACCTAGGATTATAGCGTTTGAAACTAACCTACAATTTTAAGGTTTTAAACTAACCTAGGATTTTAGGGTTTTAAACTAACCTAGGATTTTAGGGTTTTAAACTAACCTAGGATTTTAAGGTTTTAAACTAACCAAGGATTTTAAGATTTGTAAACTAACCTAGGATTGTAGGGTTTTACACTAACCTATGATTGTAGGGTTTTACACTAACCTATGATTGTAGGGTTTTACACTAATGTAGGATTTTAGGGTTTTACACTAAACTACGAATTTAGGATTTTAGGGATTTAAAGGAACCGTAAAACAAAACAAAAGAATATCAGTTAACGCACCTAGGTAGGCAGCGGGTACAATTCCTCTGTCAACGGCCAATTCAACCTTACCTCACTGGACAAAACACCATGTTCTACTAAAACGCCACATACGTGAATATAACACCTGAAGCACTCGTTCATAACCGAATATTACGCACTGAAGCACTGGTTAATAGGTGAATATAACACACAGAAGCACTCGTTCTTGCTTTCTCTGTTTTAAATCCGCCGGATTGGGACGTTACGACCAACCCCGGCAAAAACACAATGTGGCTACTAAGCTGTTTGAAAATTTTTCCGTTAAATCACATGTGACGCGTCACTATGCAGTAACAATATCTACAAGCCAATAAGGTGACTGCAGGAATCATTACGTCACCAAAAAAAGGTAAAAAAAGCTGCGAACAACTAGTACTTTGAACTATTTTATTTAATACGTTCTAGTTGTTTTAACATGACGCTCTCCTGAATGTTAACTAGGTAAGCTGTGCGGAACCCATTAATGCAACTTTCATTGGTCTAGGACGTTTCCTTCAGAANAGCTACTAAGCTGTTTGAAAATTTTTCCGTTAAATCACATGTGACGCGTCACTATGCAGTAACAATATCTACAAGCCAATAAGGTGACTGCAGGAATCATTACGTCACCAAAAAAAGGTAAAAAAAGCTGCGAACAACTAGCACTTTGAACTATTTTATTTAATACGTTCTAGTTGTTTTAACATGACGCCCTCCTGAATGTTAACTAGGTAAGCTGTGCGGAACCCATTAATGCAACTTTCATTGGTCTAGGACGTTTCGTTCAGAAAAGTCACAAAACTTAATAATTACCAATATCAGTAAATACTTGCACAATAGTAATGACTTTCTGGTATCTGATAGGAAAAGCTAATATACATTTTGAAAAGGCATCTACCATTACCGACAGGCTAGTATGACTTTTATTTGATCTAGAAAAGAGACCAACACAATCAACAGAGAGTCTCTCCCACACAAAACTAGGTGGATAACTCGAAAACGCCCAATATCTTTGACATTCTTTGATTTACACTGTTGGCAAATGAGGCAAGAGTGACCTGATTCGTAATATCATCGGTCATGCCAGGCCAAAAACTGGACGCAAAGCTCCATAGAGTCTTCTCTTACCCAAAATGAGCCCCAAAGTAAGTATAATGATAATATTAAAAAATCATATCTCTTAGATGGTACCAAAACCAAAAACAAGAACACTTCTCAATAATTCCTTTACATAACTCATATTCAGAAGATTTACCCAAATTAATTTTACTATTAATTTGTTGAAGATTCTGAATTAAGAGATTGATTGCCAGTGTTGAAGATTTACAAAAGATTCTAGAATTCATTGTAAAATACTAAAGACCTGAGTACTTCCATTATCATAGTTCAGTACATTATCCACAGGCTGGAATTTAGTCTTGTCATACATGTGTGATAAAGTATCCGCTGCATTGTTGTCCGAACCTTTTACAATACTAAAGACCTGAGTACTTCCATTATCATAGTTCAGTACATTATCCACAGGCTGGAATTCAGTCTTGTCATACATGTGTGATAAAGTATCCGCTGCATTGTTGTCCGAACCTTTTACAATACTAAAGACCTGAGTACTTCCATTATCATAGTTCAGTACATTATCCACAGGCTGGAATTCAGTCTTGTCATACATGTGTGATAAAGTATCCGCTGCATTGTTGTCCGAACCTTTTACAATACTAAAGACCTGAGTACTTCCATTATCATAGTTCAGTACATTATCCACAGGCTGGAATTCAGTCTTGTCATACATGTGTGATAAAGTATCCGCTGCATTGTTGTCCGAACCTTTTACAATACTAAAGACCTGAGTACTTCCATTATCATAGTTCAGTACATTATCCACAGGCTGGAATTCAGTCTTGTCATACATGTGTGATAAAGTATCCGCTGCATTGTTGTCCGAACCTTTTACAATACTAAAGACCTGAGTACTTCCATTATCATAGTTCAGTACATTATCCACAGGCTGGAATTCAGTCTTGTCATACATGTGTGATAAAGTATCCGCTGCATTGTTGTCCGAACCTTTTACAATACTAAAGACCTGAGTACTTCCATTATCATAGTTCAGTACATTATCCACAGGCTGGAATTCAGTCTTGTCATACATGTGTGATAAAGTATCCGCTGCATTGTTGTCCGAACCTTTTACAATACTAAAGACCTGAGTACTTCCATTATCATAGTTCAGTACATTATCCACAGGCTGGAATTCAGTCTTGTCATACATGTGTGATAAAGTATCCGCTGCATTGTTGTCCGAACCTTTTACAATACTAAAGACCTGAGTACTTCCATTATCATAGTTCAGTACATTATCCACAGGCTGGAATTCAGTCTTGTCATACATGTGTGATAAAGTATCCGCTGCATTGTTGTCCGAACCTTTTACAATACTAAAGACCTGAGTACTTCCATTATCATAGTTCAGTACATTATCCACAGGCTGGAATTCAGTCTTGTCATACATGTGTGATAAAGTATCCGCTGCATTGTTGTCCGAACCTTTTACAATACTAAAGACCTGAGTACTTCCATTATCATAGTTCAGTACATTATCCACAGGCTGGAATTCAGTCTTGTCATACATGTGTGATAAAGTATCCGCTGCATTGTTGTCCAAACCTTTTACATGAATAATGGTGAAACAAAAACGAGAAAGGCCCTCAACCCACCACCCTAATTTACATCATTGTTTTCTGATTTCCACAACCAAGACAACACCTAATTATCAGTGCACAGATCAAATTCACACATGTCTAAATAGTCTGAAAAATGTTGTACAGCCCACACACAGACTAAAACCTCCTTCTCATAGGCTGAATAATTGCGTTCAGTGCTTGTCAATAACCTACTAGCATAAGCAGTGGGGAAAATACCAACTTCCATTTGTTGAGACAATACAGCACCCAGTGCTATCCCACTTGCATTAACATGTAGAACAAATTTGTTATTAAACTGAGGCAATTGAAGAATAGGAGATGTCAAACATTTTTTTACCCTTTCAAAAGCTGAAACTTGATCTTCCCCCAAAATAAATGGTTGATTCTTCCTTTTTAACATATTTAATGGGGCAGTTATCTCAGCCAAATGAGGAATAAATTTAGCATAATAGCCTACCATTCCCAAAAACTTTTGAACATCCCTAACATTTTTGGGTGCAGGAAAACAAAGGATTGGATTAATCCTATCAGGATCTAGTAAAACTTGACCATCAGAAACTACGTCCCCCAATACTTTAACATGATCAGATACCCAGGTAATTTTCTCAAAATTTACAGTTAATCTCGCTTCCCTAAATGCTAACAATACTTGCTTTACATGGGATAAATGTTCATCCAAGGATTTACTATACAATAATATCTTCTAAATAGTTTACAACAAACTTCCCTTGGAATGGGCGGAAGATTCGCTCTAAAACACGGAAGAGAGCTTGGGCTCCAAAAGAAACACTGAAGGGAATGCGGTTCCATTCAAACAATCCCCACGAGGTAACAAAAACAAGTATATCATTTGAATCTGGTGTAAAGTACATCAGTGGCAAGCGTGGTTTAAATCCAATAAAGTGAAAATTTTGGCACCTCCTAACTGTTGAAAAATATGGTCAACTAAGAGAAGGGGAACAGGATTCATAGCAACCTGCAAATTTACCCGTCGGTAGTCTACAACAAGTTTAAACTCACCAGGTGTTTTCTTAGGGCGTAAAAAATGTGGGACTAGTATAAATACTATGCAATGGTGAAACTACCCCTTCAGCCATCAATTGAGTCAAGATGTTTTTAAATATTTTTTCTTTCGGAGGAGCTACTGGGTAAGGTTTGTAATGTACGGGAGTAAAATCAACTAGGATAATCCTATAGGGCTCTACTACAACAACCAATGCGGGGAGAAATGTCAGAAAACTCAAATACTAACCGGTCAATTTTGCCTTTCCCTACACTTGCTAACTCAGGTTTACCAGATACAATATATAAAGGAATAATGTCATCACAAAAGGAGAACCTTAACACGCCAGTCGTTACGTCAAATAAGGCACCTTCATGGGTCAGAAAATCAATACAAAATATTGCTTGAAATTACAAGTTCAGTATAGTTAGGGATGCAAATTTCCACAAGAAATTGCCAATTTTTAGTCATCACCACTTTTACTCTNACAAGTTCAGTATAGTTAGGGATGCAAATTTCCACAAGAAATTGCCAATTTTTAGTAATCACCACTTTCACTATAGCGCCCACTATACGACCATTCGCCAAGCTAAATCTAGTGATAGCCATGGGTATGATTTGCATGGCCCCCTTTGGACTATTTATAAGCCAAAAATTACAGCACTCTTGATTAATTAGAGTAGCCATAGCGCCAGTATCAACCAAAACTGTAGCTAAATTACCCCAAATGTTAAGTTAGACAGTAATGACAAGGGATGAGTGAGTAGTCTCAATACAAGTTAATGCCCTCTTCCTTCCATTAAGGCAATTGGAGCATTTATGTCCCTGTTCACCACATGAAAAACTTACTACTTCACCTCTTCCTTTTCCCTGACTGATAATATTTTGATCCCTAACTATGTTCTTAGCGGAATGAACACTCGACATAGGGGCACCAGACTTACCGTCATTATATTTATATGGGCATTTATTCGCCAAATGGTTTGTCTTACCACAAACAAAACATTGCTGGGCAGTACCCGCCCCTCTACCCCTATTGTGATAACATTTGCCAGGTAAGTGATTAGTTTTTCCACACGCAAAACAACGCTGCACAATTCTAGACTTTTTCCCCTTTATTAATGGTAATCAAGGAGTCGTTATCACGATCATTTTGCACCGACTGTACTTGCATACGTAAACTGACCTTATTAAATAATATCTTCAGTTCACCAAAGTAGTCGGGGACACAGGTGACAAAAAATACAATTTTGATTCAGGCAACAAATTATTAATTATTACTTCTATGAACTCGTGTTCAGTATAAAGCAAACCTAAAATGCCCAAGTGGCAAACTATATCAACTTAGCGACTACTCAAGGTCTCACCTTTGCATTGCCCGCTACACAAAAATTTACGACACAAATGTTCTTTAATTCTAGAAATTCTAAAAAAAAACCTAAAAACATCTTTAACCTCTGCCTACAGTAAATATTTGTGTCTGGCTTGTACAAGTATTGCATGGCATTCAAGTGGAACACGCATGACAAGCACTGAATATAATTCTGTTCTGGGCAGAACGTTAATGTCTACGGCCTCCTGAACACTGACTAAAAACTCCAAAACATTTTTGAGATTCATATCCTGTAAAGCAGGTAAGCTCGCTAGTAAGGGTGAAATAAAATTTTTGTTTACTATATTAGAAACACGTGCCTCAATGGTTTCCGTAGGCGCTGAAGGCGCAGAAGTTTGTGCGGGTGTAGACAACTTACGCGCCACTTGCCTCAACTGCTCCAGTGTAGCAATGTCAAAGTCAATGTTGACAACACCGACATCTTTCAGCAACTGTATCAGGGTAACTTTTGGTTGTCGCTGGATCCAGGCAGTTCCTGTAAGTGACTTACTGCACGAGTATCACAAAATTCCACTATTGGAATGGTAAAAACCCTCAAACAAATTGTCCTACCAAAAAAGTAAAGGGGTTGGCGTATTCAAACACCGCTGTTTCACTCTGTTAAGCGGAGTGGCATACTTTCTGTGTCTGTTACACAGAGGAGGAAACTAAACAGAGTAACAACGCAGAAGGAGTGCATGATTACGGCTTTATTGCAATATATAATAATTATAAAAATATAGATGTATTTTTCTGTTATAAAATATTTTTCCGCCATGGTTGTTTTAAAGCTTCTTTAAATTGAGTTTGTGTGAGGTGCCTCCAAACTGTAAAGAATAAAGTACGACACAGAATAAGCAATGCAAGGTAAGAATTAGACTTATAATACTAAAAATACAAAATTTAGTCATGAACGTAATTAATGGGTAAAGTAATTGGCGGCAGAAAGGGTATTGACTCAAGGTGTTGGAGTTTCTCTAAGGGACAAATTCCTTCCCCCCTCCCCAAGCTCCAGTGGTAGGTGGGCTGCAGTGGTGTAGTAAGTAGTTAGACTACTTTCCTCTCACCAAGATGGATAGGGTTTGATTCCTGGCAGGGCCACCCAAATTTTTGCATATGGGAAATGTGGTGGATGTTGCCACTAACTGGTAGGTTTCCTTGGGGCACACCCATTTACCCTTCGTTTGCATTCAGCCATTTCTCCATCTTCACCTCATTTCAACCTTTGTGGAGCTCAAGACCTCGCAGTTAAGTGCTGACCAAAACCTCTCAACTCAAGTGGTGGGCTTCTCTTTGGTGGGGCTGTTATAAATTTAAAAAATTCGTAAAAGGTCTTACTTAGATTAATTTTAAATTTTTACTTTAAGTTGGGGGGATTGGTAAATGATAGCTCAGAGCTTCTCAGTAAATTAAATAAAGGCTAATTCCTTTTTAACATTCAGTATTATTCAATTATTATTAAGTTTACAAATATTTCACTTCGGAGGAGCTAATTGAAAATATGATTAATTTATATAATTACAAAGCTACGTTTACTGNGTTTACAAATATTTCACTTCGGAGGAGCTAATTGAAAATATGATTAATTTATATAATTACAAAGCTACGTTTACTGTTCGTTATTGGTTCTAGCTTTCCTACATTGCACGTTGCAGAAGGATGATTATCTAGGCGGACTATGGCGGCAGGCACGTCAATGCCTTTTGGGCCCTCCTCTGAAACATGTTCGCTGGTCGGCGTCTAGGCGAGAACAGATTTCCTTCAAGCTGTCATGCTGACCTCATGATTAGTGCTGAGTATGAGGATTTCAGTACTTATGGAAGGGTGCGACCTTGCTGTACTTGTGAATCAAGTTGGGGCTTTGAACCTGGTCAACTCAGGTTCTAAGCTGGGACACCTGCGATGAGAGGGCGTGATCCCTCTCCCTCACCGATTGCGTGGTTGCAGCGTGGTTTAGCTCATGCTAAGAGTGCTGCGTAAAAATATAAAAGCATTGCTGCAAGTCAGTCATGTTACACGTATATATGTCATGCTGGCCTATATTCGCCACATCGCGCCAACACACCCTCAAGTCTTATACGTGAGATGGCACGTTCAGGCAGGTCTTATTAGTAAGGCCTGCCCACGCCATTATAACACTGTGCAGGTCATCAGACTTTCATCTTTTATGTAGAGAAATCATATAACCTATTACAGCAAAAGCAGGATGGTGGGTGGGTTTCATTCTTCATCCTTCAAACTATCCTTGTGCCATTTCCATTAGGACAATAGGCCATTAATAACATAAGTACAAGGCAGATCTTTGTGTTGTCGTGGAAGTAAAATGAGTGCAGATGATGGTTTGTTAGTGTATAGATTATGTCAACTGTAGTAAAAGGGAACAATAACCCCCTCAGTTTGTGTGCTGAACATGAGAAATCTTAAGGTAGGTAGTAGGTATCTGAAGGTAATCATGGGAGCCAGGGAGAATATTATAAATATAGAAACCATGAACTTGGTCTCTTTGCATTTGTAAAAATTTTTTTTTCTAGTTTATATGAAATGAAATTTGTTAAATTTATGTTTTCTCTAGTTTGATTTTGTGTGGGTGTTAAATTGTTCCACATGTTTAAATCATATTCCTGTTTGGATTATTCTGGGGAGTAGTAAAGATATAAAAGTTGAGACTGGATTTANTCCACATGTTTAAATCATATTCCTGTTTGGATTATTCTGGGGAGTAGTAAAGATATAAAAGTTGAGACTGGATTTAATTCTTCAGAAGTTATGAATTTTTTTATTTATCATATCATTTCTTGGGGGCAGTTTCCTCTCAAATAGAGCACATTAGTGTGTTACAACAAGGCAACCATTTTGTAAAAGTACATTTGAACATGAGTATTAATTATGTGTCTTGTAATTATAATGCACAATAACATACAGTATACTCTGTGTACTATTTTTTAAAATCATTTATTAACAATAATAAATAATGTTAATAATTGACATGCTTCTAGATTTGGCATGAAGGACTACATTGTAATTAGTGGCACTGTCTTGTGCAGTTTCAAAATAATGGGATAATGAATTTAAATAGTTAAGTCCAAAATTAAAGATTAATTTCTTGAAATTTGCCAAACTGTTGAGTGAATTTTGTTAGCATAGCAAAGTGACATTCAGTCTTTTATATTCTTGAGTATGGTTGCAAAGTTCGGAGACTTTTATGTTAGTGAATTTTTGTGTGTAAATTAGATATAGTAATGAGTTTGAGTAAGTTGTCAGCTAAATGGTATTTTATTCCCTTTAGCATTCAATAAACAAGCACTGCACCTCTGAAATAGTGCGCAGACAGAAATGCAGTCTGTGACATTCTCAACGCGCAGCATTTCTTTGAGCCGTTTACTGGAAACCGCAGTTCTTCATCGGCCATCATCACTACAGTAAGTGCACTTGTTAAGAAGGTGAGAATCTGATTATCCTCACATGACACATGCTTATAAAAAAACTTAAAATACTATACAGATTCTTTCAGAATGATTAGTCCAATGGTCATCTATTTTGAATTTAAAAGGGTAGGTGGTATCAGTTGTCCTAAAGCATTAGGCTGTTTGCTTTATAAAAGCAAGAGGGAATGACAACTGCATGTTTCTAATGATATTGAANTTGTCCTAAAGCATTAGGCTGTTTGCTTTATAAAAGCAAGAGGGAATGACAACTGCATGTTTCTAATGATATTGAAAGAACTGTGATTTTTTTACAGTGTTCACCTAAGTTAATCAAGCGTGCTAATTGTTCCCTGGGCATACCCCAAGATGATGTTTTGTAACAATGCTTGTATTGCTTCCGCCTTTGTTACGTTTACGTTATATTTAAAATATTACAGCCTCACAGGTGGGCGCCATCTTTTAACGTTCGGCACTTGTTACACTGCGGAATGTTTACGTTGCCACGGCTTGCTCAGAGGTAGAAACACGAGACTCAGTTAATTGAACACCAGTTACTTAAGAAAGAAGTTCCAGATTAGTTTGATCTATATATATTTATTTAACATTCAGCCACACAGTTCACAGACGGAGATTTAGTATGCAGAGTACGAACCTCTCTTGAGATAAATATAAAAGTACCGACACAGCGCCACAGTAGTTTACCGGTTATTGTCTCAAAACTTGCATAAAAATAACTATATGC